>JAOBAT010114823.1:0-10150 GCA_026413305.1 Hydrozoanthus tunicans
AAGCTTCGAAGAATAGAGCAAAAAGAGGAAGCCGATTATTCTCATCTTTTACATGACAGCTGTTGTGTCTAATGTGTTTATCTCAAAAGCAGAAACAAAACAAAATAATTTAACAAACTGTTGTTCAGCCACAGATGATAATATAGGTTAATAATCATATTATCGTTGCTAGGATTATTAATGTCGTTCATTTTATTACGAGGTTAATATTATACTGTTATTGTTTGTTATTAGTTTAACCATTACTTTGAAACGACCTATGGCAAGAGTTACAGTGGAATTGGCAAGGATGTAAACAAGGTGCCTGCCGCCCTGAAGCACTTTGAAGGTAGGTAATCAGCTTCATTATCATGTTAATGATGATTGGAATTATCAACTTCAAAATCTGTATTTTATTTATATTTTATAAAAATTCTCTGCCCTTTTAACCTCGTTTGGTTCATACACTATTTTGAAAGTTTGACTGAAGAACGAGGCTAATTTGGATGGAGTTGAAAAAATAATAAAATCGCTGCCATTTATGAATAAGGACTACTAACAGCGACTTTTAGATCCGGAATTTAAAACTTATTCTAAAAAATCAGAAATAATTGTTGCGAGATACGGATATTTTTTGCGTCAGCATCTTTCCGATGAGGAGTTTGTATTGCTCGCGTGTATAAAAAAAATTCGTGTGTTCATGATCTCTGTTCTAATTATCTAACATAATGAAAGATAGATAACAATTTAATTAAAAGAAATGCTTTGATTTATAAAAAAATCTTAGGATTAACCACAATGTAGTATCTAAGGAAGAGGTCAAAACTTGGGCCCTTCTTAGGGAGGTTGTGTTTGTGGGTTGTGTGTTCCGCCACGCCCTGCCCCTGTGGGGGTGATGGGTGTAGTACCCCCCCCCCCCCCACCCACCCCTACCCCAGAAGACAAGGGGTGGAGAAGGATCGATGGGGGTGGTAATCAAACCCCCTCCCAAAAGTTGGGTCCCTAGTTTTGACCTCTTCCCAAACGCTTCAAGACTGGGCCGGAGAACCCAGTGCCTCACGGGTTCGTGGCAGGCCAGGACACTCAGTTAGCACAACAGGAAAGCTTAGTAGTGTTTGTTCAATTAATACAGTTCGAGTAGATTTAACTGCATGAACATAGAAGAAAAACCGTGACGAACAATAGTTTTAAATATTATCATTACTTAATTGTTAAAATAGTTTTCCGATTTGGACAAGCGTGTAGTCCTATGTATTACTTCTATATAGCTTCTCAATGTCAAGTTCTTGCTGTCTGCGGAATGTTTTCAAGGACTCAGTCGTGTTTTGCTTCGCTGCTTTCGCCGAACATTCAACCAAGTTTGGGACCTTGTTTCTTTGCCTCAAAAGTCTGTTACTTTTATTATGGGAATTCCAAAATTATAGAAACAGAGAGTAGAACTTGGCAAATTGAGGCTAAAAAAGTCAGAAAACTCCGTCGTTTTTGACAGCTGCATCTTGCCTCGCAATCGCTGATGGGCTTTCGCCAGCGCGCGACAATAACGCAGATTGGCTACAATGTATTTGGGCCAAACAGAATATCCTATTTGTTTCGCCTATTCATAAAGGAAACTCCCATCTCAAACTATACAACTTCATCGTAAATTAGATAGGCCTCGCTGAGAGCAGCAGTCGATGTCTAGCTTGCGTACCTCAATGAAAAAAGTCCTATTTTTAAAAACTTATTCAAACTAATTTTTTTTCCAGCGCGAGAACCAACTGCATTTCCTGGACACCAGCCGGAGTTAGATCCGCCCAACCTCAAGAGGTACTATAACTCTTTCATGACTACTTCAAGAGCGGCCTTTGGGGATCCAACAAAACAGAGATGACACATGGAATAGTTCAGTAACGAGACATCTTTATTAGCTCTTAATCGTTTTTTATTAACTGAATAATATAAAGCTCAAAAAGTTTGTAAAAATAAGTAATACATTTGCACTCAATTTTTTAAGAATTGCATGTAAACTGAATATGTTCTTTAAGATTTTAAATGAATAATAAAAGACATGAGGCTTAGGTATTTTCCGTCACGTTGTATCGATTGCATAGCCATGCAGCAGGATTTTAAGAAAGAGTTCGTTCGAGTGGCGTATGCCTTGAAAATGCGACGATATTACTCTGCAACTGCACCTCCGCGAAGATGACCAACAAGCAAAGATTTCCGGCGACAGATTTTTTGTACTACAAAATGACAAAACTGCTTACTTCAAAAACAAAATCTCGTAACGATGCAAGTAAATATTGTATCTCGGTAAATAGTATCCGTAAGCAATGAGTGTTTCAGAGATACTCTGCACTCTATACTGTTTCAAGAAAGTATCTACAGTGTAACCCCTTAACTCGAAATCCGATGGGAGGAAACGAAAAACAGTTCGAATAGCGGGGGTTCGAGTTAACCGAGTTTACGTTAACTGGATTTGTATCTAAGATCAAATCCTGAGGAAATTGGATTTTATTCGAATTAGCGGGGATTTCGATTTATATGAGTTTGAATTACGGGGTTCCACTGCATTCGAATCAATGACGTTTTTCTCTCATCGCCTTCTGATCAGAAGGTCCAGCAACTTGCTTGTTTGGTTCGGCTGGCTGCCGATTCCTAACTGAATCTCAGCCAGGTCTGCTAAGGTAATGGCCTGGTGGAAGTGCAACTGCTGCAGCCTGTGTATGATAGACAGATAAGGAGTCAAGGTTAGAGCGCGCATCGCACGTGCGTGCAGTCATGTTATAATTAAGGAGCTTAAACGCCGGTTTCCATATAATCGCTACTGTCTTCAAAAAACGTGTTTTGACACAAAATTTCTTTTTGAGCGATGCTAGCGATAAGGTGTTTCCATATGGTCGACGCTGCCGCTCCAGAGCTTAGAATAACAATATTTTAGCGCGAATTTGGCGCTATTTTGAACATGGCAGCGGATGCCAACGAACGACTTCGTATACTACAGCTTCAAACAGGCGTTATGCTTGATCTTACTCAATACAGCGCAGGAGAAAACGAGAAAGGTTTCCTTTAAAAAATACACCGTCGCGACTATCGCCCAGATAATAATTTTTCTATCTCAGCGACGCTCGTCGCCACTGTCGCTCCCGTCCCTGCTATCGCTGAACAGTGTGTTTCCATATATCGCTACCGTCGCTGAAACACGTTTTTGACGACAGTAGCGACAGAAGCGATTATATGGAAACCGGGCTTAAAGTTTAGGTAAGAGTACGCCGCGACGACGATAGAAAACAATCGTGAACACATGCCTATTCCTGGAAGCCTTACACTCTATAAGAGACAAAAACTCCGTTAATGAGCACGTGACATTTCCACAGGTCTATTTGGCACTATCGAGATCCCTCGAGAGTTAGGTACTGATATACAAACTAATTAAACATTCCGCGAGACTGTTTTCAATTTTATGCTCTGAAGAAGGCAGCAGAAAAGCTTCCGAAAATTTAGCAGTAGTAGTTTTTTTAACATTAGATTTTTAACTTTTTTAGATCAGTTTCGAACTAAAATTTTTAAATAACATGCAATAGCTGCATGTTGGAATGCACCGTGCGGGTGACCTGCACGTATAACATCTTAAACTCCCTATTACCCTCGTTTGAAAGTGGCCGTAGTGTGATTCGATAGGGTAATGAAACCCGGCGTCTTTCCAAGATTGTGATGTCTTGTTATAATTTTCGTTTTTCGACTTACAAAGAAAAAACCCCTTGAAGCAAAATTCTTTGGAAGCCATTCAGGATGACTTAGGCAGGCAGGTTAGTGGACCTAAAGCTCTTTTCCCTTTTTGTAGTTATAGCCCGTGTGCGTACAGATCCAGATTATCTTCATCGGTAAAAAATTGCACCACTTCCCCTGTAATGAGAACCACCAGTATTCACCAAGATTTAGATGAAGGTGGAATATGCTTTTCCTTTCCCTACCCTGTCGGGAATCGAAATTGTTTGTACGGGTAAAATAGATTTCTTGTCTTCTCCCTTTACACGACCAACCTATGCGTATAGAGGGTAAATGACCAACCTGTGCGTGTAGAGATCTAGATGATCTGTACTGGTAAGAAATGCTTCAATCCAGGTAAGGTTGGTGCAGGGATCCATCATTATCAGATAATCATCATGCCGCAAGGTCATCTGAAAACTTCTTGTCATTTCTTCGAAGTTTGCATACTGACTGCTTCTCTGTTCGTTGGACAGCATGGTCAGAAGGAGATGTCACGAGCAATATTGTTACATATCAACTTACAAACTGGTCCAAATTTTTTTCAAGTGTAATTTAGGGCGGGTTCAAACGTCGAATTTTACATGTGCCTAATTTTAATGGAAATTGACGAGCTCGAGTTTGCTTATTAGCATTAGACTTGGCATGTGTGAAGTTCGTCGTTTAAAACAGGTATTAGTGGGCGATACGTTCTGGCAACCTAAACAACAATCTTGTCACGCAGGTAGTACCAATTGAAATCATTTTCTGAAAAAGAAGGCGCTTACATTGGTGAGAGTTATTGAGAGATCTTTCTTCTGAGAAAGTTCTTACCCTTCCCTCTAAACTTCAAAGGGTCCTTTCCAAGATATATTTCTCTGGAAAACCAGCAAGAAGGGTGTTATTTAACTAAGAGAAAAAGCTCCTTTACAGATAAAATACTCTGACATAAAATCAACTTTCAACCTGCTTCTCCAGCATTTCCTTCACGTCGTTGTGTTGCCGTTGGAACAAATAATCTTTTTTCATCTGGAAGTAAAAAAGAAATGAAAAAAATTTGATAAGGTTGAAGGAGCGTGCCTGGAGAGTGGGGGACTGTGCTGGGCTCCTATAGCAATTGTGCAAAACTGTGCAAGCTTATACCAAACTTCTGTAGAAGTGGAAAGGTCGAAGATTATAAATAACAGCACTTACAGAGCCTCAGGCGAGTGGTAGATGTTCATACCTTCCCCCACCTAAACTCCTCCTCTATATGTCAGTGGTCGTTTTAAGGATAGAAAACACAACATTCAATCTGAAGCTTATATTTACAAATAATAAAACAACTTTAAAGATTATTTAATTCGGATCATTCACGTACATGCATATTCCACGCTTAACGTACTTCACATGAAGGAAAGCTAGAAGGTTTTTTTTCTTGTTTTGTTCTTATCGGGAAACGTAAAAGATTTGTTATATATAGACCAGCCAAAAGTCAGAAACAACACATGTCGAAACGAGCCGAGAAATGTCTAACAGTCGTGGGCTAAAGACCTTCCGAGTTCCCAAGCAAGATGTTCTTTATATTAGTCCCCAATCTGGGCGTCAGTCGCCCAACCCTAAGGGAACTAGAAAACCCTGTTACCTGTAAAACTGCTTCCCTTTCTTGGCGTTGTTGCTGTATAAAATGTTCGGTGGACTCATGAATATTCTGTCAAACAAGAGTTAGGTTTATAAAGTTAAAACGGTTTTGTTTAACGTTACTCGTGTTAAGCCAGTCTCCCTTCTCCTTTTTCTGCTATCTTCTCCGATTTTGTGTGATCTCCCCTCTCAATTTCTCTCCTCTCCCCAATCCTTTCCCATCCAATTCTCTCCTTGCTCTTCCTCTCCTTCCCCTCCAGTTTCTTCCTATCCTATCCTACTCTATTATCCTTATCCTTTTCTATCCACTCCCGTCCTTCGTATGCCGTCCTGTTTATCGTATATTCTATTCTCTCCTCTGTACCTTTCTGTTTTCCTTCACTGCCGCTTCTTCCCTTTTCATCTTCTTCCTCTCTCCTTTCACCATTTCTTTTCCTGCTCTCTACCTTTCCTCCCCTTCTCCCTCCTTTCCTCCGTTCTTTTTTCCTTCACCTTTCTTCTCAAATTCTATTTTTGCTCTTCCTTTTTGATCACCGCTTCTCCTTTCTTTGCCCTTCCCCCCTCGCCTCCTTTTCACTTCTCTTGTTTGACCTAAGTACCTTTTGTTACTTTTATGTCAAGTCATCTCGCCTCGACGAGTAGCCTTGCTTTGGGTCATATCGTGTTACTATATCATCTTTCTGTGATATATATATATATATATGATATATAATTATAGTATTTCTCTCACCATGATAATGATTCCAACAAAGAGGTTGGTAAATATGAAGTGACCAAGGAAGATAAAAGTTACTGTGAACCACTGGCTGTAGGGCCGCTCGTCTAGGTCTTTCTGAATTTCGGTCCAACCATCCACCTGAAATAATCCATTAAACCCACATAGTATTAACATTATAGGTCTTCAAGGGCATTCAACTCAACTTCCTTATCCGAGAAGACTCAAAGGCCTAAACCTCTGCAGATTAAAAGCAAAGGCAGCACCTTCTCCTCAGTTATTTTAAGGCTCTGAGTGAGGGTCCGACACAATTAATCGAACCCAGGCCTCCCGCACGTTAGGATAGCGCCTTACCAACTAGGCTAACCAGAAGGCCGATACTAAGGACACGATCTTTCTCTGTGTACAAATTAATGAATTTTTATCATATCTCGTCCTCTTTCTTCTTCTCGTCGTCTTTACAACGAATTGCCAATACCCAGTTACGAACACATTGAACCCCGCACAATTTTCCAAATCTTGACCCAGGACTTTTACCGAGGCCGAAGACAGCGACACACTCACCGTTACAAAGGTAAACAAGGTCAACAAAGTAGTGTTCAGACTCCCTCAGTTTATGTAGTCTCCAGTCTCGAGCCACACTCACCGTCACAAAGGTAAACAAGGTCAACATGGCAGTGCTCAAACTTCCCCAGTTTTTGTCTCCAGTCTCCTCTTCAACACCAAAGATGTAGAAGCCTACCACAGCGAAAAACACCATTAACATGACCAGAAGAACCACAACGTTGAGAACGGAGTTTCGGATTGTGTCTATCAGCGCCATCACCAAGACCTGAAGACCTTCTATGAACGATATCGTTCGTAGCGTGCGGGCAGCTGTTGAGCCAATCAAGATAAGCAATTAGAGCGGAGTAGCCTTCTCATTACCAACACTGCCAAGGATATAAAAATTTTGAAGTTTTCTGGAACTTGAGTCCTAATTTTAAACAGACGTTTCGACTAGAACCAGTTCGCTGTCACGTGACAAAACGTAGAGGAACGTAGGAGAGGGCCTGGTCCCAAGTGTTTGACAGCGACAACGTATCGGAGCTCCCCCCTCCTTTCTTTCCTTCCTTCGCCAATCTCTTTCTTTATCAAGGTTCTTGTCTCCCCCGAACACGTGTCCCGTGTCATTCAGGTGACAATAAACAGCTGCCAGTTAAGATTAGTTTGTTTTATATGAGAACAACATAAAGTAGTTAGGTTTTTAGACGTTTCATAGTCTTCAGTACTCTTGTGTAGTCGGATCCTAACATTAAATCATTGCGCGGGAAGCTTTTTGTATTCATAATCCCATTTGATTTTACCAAAGTGACGAAAAATCCCTTTTAGATTCAGAAACCAGATTAGAATTTTTCGTAAATAATTTCACCCTTACTAAACTAATGTTTGAAAATGCAACTAAAACAATTAGTTGATCTGTAATAACGAAGACAGTTTTGTTTTTTAGTTCTCGTGTTAACAGTTTTTTCTCTTGGCACGAACAATTTGTACCTCTTAGTAGGCGGAGTGGCGTCAAGATCTTATCCCCGACGTTCAGTTCATCCAGTATAACTTGAATGAAGGAGATGGCGAGGATAGAGAAGTCAAATACATTGTAACTGTTTCTCCAGTAGCCCGTCGGTTCTGCATACAGCTTCAGTAAGAACTCGATTGTATACACTGCTAGAAACAACTCATCGAGCGCCTTAAATAAGTTGGCGTGAGATGTTTTCATGTTTTCATCTGTTTCAAGGCCAATCGTCAACGCGTTGACGACAATCACTCCCATGATGAACGCGTTGAAAGAAGAACTCTGGTAAATCAAAGCAGAGAACTGACTTAAGTCCGGAACTTTGAAGATCAGAACTATTATTATCATTACCGTCATCATCATCATTATTATGGTTATCATCACCATCACCATCACCATCGGCATCAACATTATCATTACCTTAAACATTATTCATTATTATCATCATAACCATCATCAACATTATCGCTATCATCATTATCATCATTAATATCTTTATCATCACTATTGCTGTCATCACCATTATCACTATAATCATCATTAACATCATCACTTTCATCATCGTTATATTTATCATTACTAAGTATAATTATTGCCTTCATCATCACCATTATCACGTTCATTATCATCATCATCATCATCGTTATCATTACCGTTCTCATTTAAATGTGTTTTGAACTTCATCATTCTCACCAGCATTACTATAGTTGTTAATGACCACTAGTTTTGTCACAACTACAACAAAACGACAGCAATACCTATGGTTATAATGATAAAAAAGACAATAATTATTATTTTCAATTAGCAAAAACATTTTTGGCGTCCATGGACTGATGGAGCTTAAGAGTCGAAGTAGTAGTACTCTTTAGTATTTTCAATATATATAAGAAATGTTACAGGATCTAAACAAACGGCATATTAGCTCTAAAACATTCGACTAGTTTAAACGTTACTGTACACAAAATTAAGTAAAATATCTTGTAGGCAATACAGATAAAAATGACAACATGAAAATCCCCCCTCCTGCCTTTGAGCTACAGGGAGAACTCGTGAACACAAGCAAGTTAGCGGGTTTTCAGTTTTGTTCATCACGGCCAAAACCGTTGAGCTAGCTTTACAACTACACTGGTCGGCGAAAACGCTGTCAGGTTTACAGCTACACATTCTGGTAATAAATGACTTGTTGTCCACCACAAAGTGTAGTTATTGTTTAAGCCAAAAACGTTAAAAAGGAAATGGAGAAAAAACAGTAGCAAAAAAAAAAAAACAAAAATAATTCAAAATAAAACAACATAGTTTAAAACTTCGAGCTTAAAAATATTTTGAAAACTCTATAACTAAATACAATTTCAGTTTGTACTTAGTCCAAACTAAAGTCTGAAACTAAATAAGACTAAGATTCAAAACAGAAAATGCATTCGATTCGCAAAGAGGCGCCACAGTTTGAGAAACATTTCGTCAGATGTAACTCAACAGTTCAATTTTCGACAACAGTTCAAGTTTCGTATAAAACTAAACGTTCCGCCTTAGAAACGGAAACCTGACTCCCTGGACCATGATAGGAGGTTTGAAGAATCCCTTTTTGTTATTTTTTTGGTTTATTATCCTTTTCTAGCCCACTTTTGGAATATGATGTATTGTTAATCCCATTTTCGTGTACTTACATGGATTGTAGAAGCTTTACTTACCGTTGTAATCTTTTGAATAAACTTGTGAAACTTATCATCAAACCGTCTCCTCTGTTGTGCATGTCTTTGCCTTTGAATAAGAAAAGTTCAAATAAGCAAAACTAGCTCTTACAAAAGCTTTTGTTCACACAAAATTTTGCCGTCTTTGGCGCGTGGCAAAAGCAAACGAAAACTGCCAAAGAAACATGGCGGCATGCATGCGAGTGCACTTTATTTTGTGGCGGCTGCGAAATAAGGTTGAAAAATTGTCTACTCACAATGTTTCAAAAATGTTTTAGTTACTTACCTTAACCTTTCAAAGTTTAGGTTAGCTTGGTTGAAATTTTCAAAAAGCATAGTTCAAAACTTTCAACGAAACTGTTTTCGCAATCCGGTTTCTTTGGCCGCAAGTTCTTGTGATGGCAGATCGACAAATACACTCGAGCTCAGGGGAGGGGTTGTCATCACATTTTGTTTCAAAGTTTGGGTATATTGAGGTGGCTTTGTTCGTGTAACTGGACCCTAATATCAATGAATTCCGTTGCAAACATATCATTGATGACAACTTAAACCTAAAATTAACAAATGCAGAGTAGCGTTTATAAAAATTATTTTCTAAAAAAATGTTGTCTCAACTACACACCCCTGGGGAATTATTGACGGTCGTGTGGTTTTTCCAGCCTCGACTCCATGCACTTACCAAAGTTAAAACCTGAATTCTTTGTAGGCTTCAAGCAGCTGTTGTACAAACGCAAGACTGGGTTTGTCTATGGGCCTTAATAAAACGATCGAATCATAGACCGGTAAAGGAAAACTAGAAACTATAAAAAGTAGCGATTTCCTCCCGGCTGGCACTGGATTTACACTCGGGTACCAAATAAACGTCCCGCA
>JAOBAT010114834.1:0-14087 GCA_026413305.1 Hydrozoanthus tunicans
CGTAGATGCTGGATGCAGCTTTTTTCTGGATGCTGGATACCTTGCCAGAGGCTGCCGGTTCCCTACCCTCTGAAAGTCGGATGCTTAGATCGTACATTCCATGGATGGTGGATGCAGCTTTTTTCTGGATGCCATGCCTGTGGATGTCGGATCCCAATCGCTCTGATGCTCTGGATTTGGATGCTGGGTACACTTACACGGGGCAAAACAATTGATAAGCGGTTCCAGAAAAAAGGTTGTGTCGGGTTTGCCGCCGTATATCTCGCAAGTGTTTGGATTGAAAAAGGTCTGATGTGTTTTTGTAAGAAGCTATTTTCTTCCGGAAAAAGGAGTTAATGTCTAGTTTGATCAAGTGGCTAAAAAACTAAAATTAACAACGGAAGTTCGGATAAAACGGCTGGTTTCTTCGTTCGTCATTGAAGCCAAGTCAAATGAGGGAAGCTAAGGATGCGGGAATCATGGTCGAAACCCCCAGGCAGCACATTAAAAGAATTAAATTTTATCACATTAAGTAATAAAGAACGTTGATAGAAAGATTGGCAATGGTGATTAAGAATCCAATGTTAGAAGATCCCTTCACTGACCTGAGACGTTTCGACCACCTCGCTTCCATCTCCTGCTGTGCGTCTCTCAAAGCACGTTCATGGCCTCCGCGTAGTTTCTGAAGCTCCGCCTGCGTGTAAAATTCATTGTCACTACTTTGTTTATGCCTAACAATAACAGCTCCTTTGGGCAGATCGCTTCCCGAGGGAGAGTCGGCTCGCAGGCAATAGAATCTGTTGAAAGTCTATCCTGCACCACAAACAAACTAAGCTCTAGTTATGCTAGTTGAGTCTTTAAATACTGAGCTGAGTGTTATTGATTACGGGAAAACATGAAAACGTCTGGCACTGAATACCAAGTTCAGGTCCCCGTATAACAAACAGGCGCCTCACAATTCCGGCCAACCAGGCGACGCCGGGTTATACTTCATACAATGAGCCAATAACTGTGCGTGAGTTATTACATACCTGTAATAGCGTCTCTGTGTGTAGTACCTCTCTCAACCTTTTACGTAGTTCATCAACCTCTTGCGACCTTTCATCGTTATGTAGCACGTGACCATTTGTCATGTCCCCATTCATTGTTCCCGATGACGTCATGTCCTTGATCTCTTGCTCAAATAAGGCAATTCTCTTATCCCTGGCCAACAAGTCCAAAGTCAACTCCTCTTTTTCTCTTTTCAACGTTATTTCATCTGATTTCAATTGTTCAATTTCCTTTAGTAATTCTACAAGTTGATTGTTTTCAATGAAGTTTTTAAGTTCTGTGTTGTTGGTTTCAAAAGAGTTATTTTCCTGCCTTACAGTTTCTAGTTCTAACTTCGCTGATTCGAGTTCTTTCAAAACATTTTCCAACCTTGTTGTCGTGGAGTTGGGGTCTTCTTCAACTTGTTTTGTAAGAGCTTTATTTTCCTGGCACAAATAAAAAAATAAACTTTTAATTTTTACACCGAGCTCTATTGAGAGTAAAAGTTAATTGTTAAGAACAGTGTTCAAGGTGCAAGTTGCGGGAATAGTGACTGCCAGTTAAAAATTCGTTTTGAAAGCAGTATGATATAAAATGTTAGTACGACTAAAGAATTCTTAGTTAATTCTAGCTAATTAACTAGTTATATATAACGGATGCAAGAGTCCTGTCATGTTTTATCAATTTTTTTGTTATATAGAGATGGATAAAAGCATTTTTAATGAAGCAACTTGCGATTCAGTTCTATGCGAACTAGCAGAAAGTTTTGAAACGTGGGTATCGATCTTAAAGAAGAAAAAGCGAAAACAGTGGAGAAGTCGCGTTTTGTCGAGCTATCATTTTTCAATCTGCTTGCTTCGTTGTTTTTACTCTCGGTCCGTAGAATCTACAAGATTATAAAACAAATGAAGAACCCAAAGCACTGTGTTAGCCGTTTACTAGTTTCCCTCGTGTTCTCAAATGCCCGTCGTGCTTCATCACAATTTAATACACGGCTTTGGCTTTTTTATTTAATGAATAAATTATATATAATATCTTGTAGACACATATAAGAACCATATAACTATAAACAATGTCCAACTTTACGTTGTTGAACTCGCTTTAACACAATTAAAACATGAACTTAAGACACCACAAATTCGGTGATAAAACATCTTACAAACACATTATTTTAAACAAAGTTAATGCAAGTAACAATACAGCGTGCTGTGCCTGTTTACTTTGTGCTTTTATTTCACATTACTTTTTATCGCAGCATGCAGTAACATCGTAAGATCGAGAATAGTTAAAAACCGTTCAAATTCAGTAATGATTTATAACACTGAGCAATAAACGAACTTTCATGAAACCATAAAAAGTCTGTGACATTTTATGTTAATTTCATTTCAGACGCATGGCCTTAAATCATCTGTTTGTTTCATTATTACATGGCTAGATGAAATTCTGCAATCCGATTGGCTGCTGAGATCGCAGGGCTATCTTGCATTAGAAACTTTTTCTTTTCCATCGCTTTATTATATTTCATTCCTTTTTTGGAATATTTATCTAAATTCGAAAAATAGTATAACAAATAACTAATTAACCCCATACACTCGGAAAAATCTCTGACCTCGCTCTTATTGACATAGATTGTATGAATCTCGCTACGATCGGTCCGTACGTCATGATCAAGACCTCGCTCTGAGGTTTCCCAGTAAAGACCTTGTTATATGCGTTTTTCAAACTTTAATTTTTTGCACACTTTCAAGCTATCTATCGCTCCTCTTCAAATTTAAGCGATCATACTTTGTTAAAAAAGATCTTTAGAACATAAATCAATTTCTAGATCTACTCTTTATGAGTATGCTTTTCGTGGAAGCTATGAAGCAATTCTATCAGTTTCCCCATGCTTAGAAAGATTTTTGGGAGACTAATAAAAGAGAGCAAGGTCTCCTCGTGTTTAAAGAGACACTTAGACATGTGGTGTAAAGAAAACGATAAAAATAACATTTTTTTGTTGTTTTGGATACAACTCCTTTAAACCTCTACTCTCCACACTTATAGTCTCGATCACCATGGTACAAAGTCCTCAGTGATGCTGAAGAACTGGGCTGAGTTGTTCAAAAGATGATTAGCCTAATCCAGGGTTAACTACCATGACAACCAATAGGTTTTGTTAAGAGTTAATCCTAGGTTAAAGTTAATCGGCTTTTGAACAATTGGCCCCTGGCCTGGTTGTACGAAGCCTGGATTAGCTATCCGCTGGGTAAGTGCCGTTCCTATTTTCACTTTAATAAAAGTTGTTTGAAACCATCTAAACCATTACTTTAGGAACCTTCTACTCACTTACCAGAAACAGAGAAATCAACAAAGAGACAATGAATGGCTTTTATACAATGGAGAGCTTATCAGGCTTCGTACAACCGGGCCCAGAGGTGTTAGACGGGCGACTGCATAGCTGTGACTTCTGCTGTGCCAAGCTGGTGCAACATGTTACTACAACATGTACATGTAATACAAGCTTTAACCAGGCTTTTACATTTTGCGTTGCTAATTTACATACATTAAACAGGTACTGTGCATAGTTCTTTTGTCTGACTGTGAACATACATTTTCAAATATAAAAGTTTAACGTGCAAGGTGTCCTGTTAGAATATTGCATGCTGCTTTCTTACAAAATGATTCTTATATAGATAGTGCAATACGAAATCCTACTGCTTGCTTCTATTGATGCTTGAGTTACTTTTTAAATGTTGATTTCCTTTACTCAAAGGCCTTATTTGTGCAACGTACTTCTTTAAAGTGCAGTGCGTGCTGAAAGTGCAGTTTGTGCGCATGCGTTGAAGGGGTTTACAAACCTGCACCAACTCAAAAATCCTTCTGTTTTTCCTCACTAACTCACGCATTAACTGCACTTCCCCGTCCTCGTCAGGCGCCGTTCCGTCGCCACTCACATTTTCTGACTCTGTGACGTCATAGTTTCCAACATAATCGACTTTGCACCCGGCAGGCGTTTCATCAGGGAGTAAATCCCGTTCTGACGTGTTTGTCTCATTGAAGCGTTGTTGCGTCATAAAAGTCTTCATACCAACCCACTTGGCCTCGAAGGACTGCAACTTTTCCTGGATAATTGTATTTGCCATTGTAAGAGCCTCGATCTGAGTTCGCTTTTCCTCATACAAACTGATCATTTTGAATAGTTTTTCTTTCTCCTCCTGTACCTGCTTTAGCTGGCGTTTAGTAACTGCAAGTTCTGTTAAAACGTTTTCTACTTCTGCTTCAAGCTTTCCCTTCTTTGTTTTTTCTAGGTTCAATTGTTCTAATAGGTTTTCAAGTTCATTCATGCTTTCTGTGACATTCATTCTCCAAAGTGTCTCCTTGTTCTTTTTCGTTTCCTATATCAAGAAGAATGTATTCATAGCTGAGTATAAAGTTCTTGTAAAGTCAAAAAGAACCTGACGTTGCTAAAACACGAACAAAAACGTATACTTAATAGTGGAAAACGTGAGCAAAAAAGAAATATAAACACGGACATACCAAAATGAGATTAAAAAACGAGGGAAGATGTGAAAACAAAGCCTTCCTTGCCTCACAAAAATACTCGGATTTGACAGAATAGATGTGGGCATAAAACCGCAACATAGTCTATAACTTGCAACGAGAAGATAATAACTTCTAAATGGAAGAAACAACAATAGAATCCAGAGCAAAAACACTCGCCTTTGTCATGCATGGTTCTGACTCGTCGTCCTGTGATGAGCGCTGTTCACTAGTCCACTTGTCTCCCTTGACCCCCAGACCCAGCTCTCTTTTTAATTGCAAGCAAGTTTGGCTTAGGGACTTGTTTTCAGTGTTAAGCCTCTCGCAGTTTCTTATCAATGTCATAATACTCTCCTGGATGCCGTCCCAAAGCTCGTCATTACTTGCATCGATTACAGCTGCTATTTCATCGCTATCATCAACAGATCCAAAGCAAAATTGGAGGATGCGTAACGTGGTTCCTTTTTCCAAAGACTTGAAAACTGTGGACATTAATCGCTGACGTATTTTCTCTAATTCAAGCATCCATCGGTTCCCTTCTTCAATTTCTTTTTGTGCTGTTTTCTGTTCTCTTCGTTCAAGAACATCGACCTCTTGCCGAAGAGTGCTTCTTTCGGCGCTGTCAAAGTTATCCTTGTTTTGCATTTCCATCAGTTTTACTTTTTGTGGCTCAAGTCGATCAACCTTAAACTGAGCTAGTTCTTTCACCTTTTCATTCTCTCTTTCTAGTGCACTCGTTTCTTGCTGTAACTCATTAGAACATTTCTCTGCTTTGCAGTTTACTATTTGGACTGATTCTTGTGGATTGCAAAGTTTCTGTGTTTCCAAGTATAATTTATCTTCCTTTTCTAAGAGTCTTCTCTCGAGTGTTTGTTGCCTTTCCTGTAATCTGGTATAAAGATGTTCTACTTCCTCTTTGTATTTTTCTAGAGTTTGGAAGTCATCAAAAATTACATCAATCCTTTTCTTTTGTGACACGTTCTCTTTCTTTAGGAACTCGTTGTCGAGTTGCATGTTTTCGTATTTCTCTCTCAGGGTTGTAACCTCTTCTCGTAGCTTCTTGTTTTCTATCTCATTTTGTTGAAGAACGTTGACCTTCTCAGTTTCTGAAGCTAATTGATTTTCTTGTTCACATCTGAGTATTTCGTTTCTGTTGTTTTCCAACTCAATTCTAAGTTGATTGCATTTTTCTTCCAAGGCCTTGTTCTTTTCTGTCAAATTTGAAATTTCCTGTTCTTTTTTAGACTCAAGTGTTTCTTTTTCTGTCTTTAGAAAGTTCATATTTATCAGTAAATCGTCTAACATTTTCAGTCCTATTTCTTTTTCTGCTTCCAGAACTTGTAGTTGTTCCGTTAGAATTTTCAGTTCATTTTGCAAAATAGAAACATTCTCTGCTACTTCGTCGGGGCTCCTTTTTAGCAACGACTGTTGATCAGCACTGCCCAGGCTATGTTGCTTTTTCACACTTCCGTCTGGCAAGACTGCTTGCGGTGGAGTTAATTGAGGCGATTGCAGAGATTCACAGCGCGACGCATTTGTATTTTTAAGGGCTGATATAATTTGCTGCGCGAAGCAGGTGTTTGTACTTTCAACAAGCGTTTTATCTTCAGGTACCATTTCCAAACAACCGTTGCGTAGATTGCCTCGTGACTGCAAGTTTTCCTTTTTGGAGCCTTGCTCAGTGGTGATGTTTCTGCTTTCACAATCATTGAAAATTTCTGGAGGAAGCTCCTTGTTTGTGTTTCTGGCTGCAAACCCAAACATTTCCCTTTCTTTAACCTTGCACGTCGTCGCATTCGAATACTCACAATGTTCTATATCTCCATTTAGGTCCTGCGAGTGACTTGGGCTTGTCGAAACACGTTCACTCCGCGTGTTTACATGTTCAGCTAGGTTTAATTTCAAACGATTCAATTCTTCTCGTAGTTTGTGGCACAGCTCACAGTCTCTTTCTATTTCGGTAAACTGCTCAATTATAAGAATAGTTTTGCTGTCGCTCTCAGTTTGAGAACTCTCAATAGACTGACTCGCGCCTTCAATTCGTCCATTTTGATCTTCATAAACCGGTTTTGCAGCCTCCTGGTTCAGGGTCCTTACTGTATCTTCTTTCAACGTTTCATCTTTGTTCTTTGATAGTCGGAACTCGAGGTCGGTGTTACACTTCTTTAGCCTGGCCGCTTCTTTCTTGACAGCATCCAAACTTATCTTAAGTTCTTTGTTCGTGCGTTCGAGTTCTTCAACTTTCTCCTTAAGCCAGCACCGCTCAGCTTGTAAGGTCTCGAACAACTGGAGATTTTGTTCCTTGCCGTTTTTGAGTTTATCTGATTGATGTAGCTTCGTCTCTTCACTTCTGTAGTTTTTCAACTCAAGCTCTAGATCGCAATTTTTTCTCTTCATCATTGTGTGTTCTTCTTTCGACTTAAGATATTCACGACTACACTCGTTGAAGCGAGATTCGAGCTCGTTGTAATCTCTCTGAAGACTTACGTTGTGGTCTTTTAGTTTACTGAAATCACAACTTCTCGACTGTAATTCTTCCAACTGAAACATGAGTGAATCACACTTTGTTTGAAGTTCATGCACGATTGTATCTTTTTCACTTAACAGTTCAACAACTTCCTTGTTTGCCATCTGATCAAGCATGGAGATCTGTTTGGATAAGATATCCGCTACTCTTTTGGAGTTTTCTCCGAGTTCCGAGTTATCTAGCTCTCGAATTTCTGCTATCATACTTGATAGTACTGTCAGACTGGAGCTTGATTGGACAGTTTCGGCATCACGTGATCTGATGTTTTCCAGGGCATCTTCAAGATCTTGAATACGTTTTTCGTACCCATGGCGTATTTCTTTTTCTCTGCTTTCAAACAGTTCTTCTGCCTCGTCAAGTTCGTTTTCGTAACGATCAATTAACATTTGCTTTTGTTCTTTGACTTGCTGGATATCCTGAAATGAGACTAATTATTCTAGATTCTGGGGGCATCGTAAAACTATGAAGACGTTTTAGCAAAACAACGCCCCAGGTTCTCTCATCTTATACTAAACATTAGAACCAGGGGGAGTTGTGCTAAAAAGAATCAGTAGCTGGGGGTAGATTGATTGTTGACTGAACAGTCTACCATGTGTATATACTAACTTTAATCCTTTTAACAACACCAAAACAAATCAATAAACTCGGATAACCGCTGACCGACAAATCGTTCAACAACAGGGAATAAAGAGACACCGAGATACAAATAAACTTTAAATCATTATAATAAAACATGTACTTAGTCTATCTACAAGTGTAGAACTCGCATCTAGGTCTGGAGACCTGCGGGAATTTAGAATTTGGCATCTTTGTCTCAACTTTTGATTCTGTTGTGGAGCCCTTTTCGAACTAGCTTTTTTCATTCCGTCTCGAACACAGGAAGTATTGAGTTAGCAACATACTCAGAGTTGAGGAATTTCCGTGGAATCCAGTAATTCCATTTTGAACTGAACTTCATTAGTCATAGGTTAACTAGCAGTAACTTAAGAGGTACACGCTCTTTCAAGTGATATCAACCAATTATAAACTTAAGCAATGATAATCTTACCTTATCGTGTAACTTCACTGTGTATCTAAGCTCAGAAATTTCCTTCTCTTTCAGCGAAAGCTTCTCATTTAACAACGCCTTCTCGGACTTTAAAACAGAAATAGTTGACTCCAATGCAATGATCTTTGTTTTAACGCTGTTAATGGAGAGAGTTCTTGGTCCTTTCGCTGGACTGAGAGAATTTCCCGTTTCAGCCAATTCTTTCTGGCCATTGGCAATGGGCATACTGTCGGTGTCAGCTTCGTAATGACTTTGGTTCTCTTCTAAAAGTCTCTTGTTTTCTTTTCTCAAGTCAGCTACCTTCTGCTGCAAGTCTTCAACCTCTGCATCGCACTCGTCCAACTCAAGTTTTGAATGCTCGCGTTCTTCTTCGAGGGAAGAAATCGTCTCTTTTAAAGTATTCACTTCTTCTGTTAAAGTTGCTACAACGTACAGAGAGAGAAGTAGATCAGTAAGTAAATTTCTCTAATGGTATAAACGTTACAAGCTTGGGTTAAATGAATCAATACTGTCATACGCGAACCTGTGGATATTTTGAATAGTTGAACAACTCTTGTTTAAAACACAGCGTTAATAGAAACATACTAAATTCTTTTCTTTGTGACTGCGGTAGTGCAACAAAAACACAAACGATTGTTTTAATGCAAATTACCAAAAGCAAATCCTTTTGGCTGAATGTATTTCTCATTGTATTGCTCATTTCTCTTTTGTGTGTTGGCTGAAAGTATTAACTTGTTGAAGAGAAAGCATTCTTAAGAAGAATATAAGTGATTACAGTCACGACATGCATAATCTATCAAGTCCTTTGGAAAATTAGCCTTTTAGGTTGTAAACGCCACGAAACCACCAAATACAATTAGAGTATAGGTTTTTTGTTAAGGCGTTTCAAAACAATTTTTACGAAACCTTGGTCGTGTATTTCTAATTTGTGGCCAGTTGGCGAGACATCGCCGGAGAGCCTTGTATAGGACTTCAATATTTATAACGTACATTTGGACCAACAAAGAGCTTCTCAGATAACATAATAATATATTTTAGTCGAGAATGATCCGAGACTTCGATCTTTAAGTCATGTTAAACTCAGTGTACTACACAAATATATGTAGCTTTGAATCCCTTGAGATCTTAAAAAGTTCAATGACTGACGCTAACAGAACAAAGGCAAAATTGTCATGAGTAACTTGTCTAAATCTAAAATCAACTTAAAAAACTGATTGTTTTGGTTGATAGTTTGTTGTGTTTAACCTGGATTGAGTTTGTAACTTAGAAATTGTAGAACTGAGCTTTTTTTGGCTTTTTTAACTGCATTCTACTTCCATGTGTTTTCCTACCTATTTTCTCCCTCTCCTTATCTGGAGAGGCGGATTTGAACTTTTCCATCTCTGCGTACGCATTACTTAGCTTCGAAGCAAGCATTTCGCATGTCTTTTGGTTTTCTTCATTGCGTTTCTTCAAACGCGAATTCTCCTTCTCTGCTTCCAGTTTTTCCGTTTCAACTCCTGATAACTTTCTCTCTAATTCACTGCTTGTTCGTTGTTTAAGTTTTTCTATCCTTAGTTCTGCTGCATTAAGTTTATTAGAAAGCTCGTTACACTTCGTGCTTGCTTCTTCTTTATGTCGCGATAGATCTTCCTCAAGCTGTTGCTTTTCGTCAGCAAGAGACCGTCGACTCTCCTCCAACGCCGTGAACTTTTGCGTTAGTTCTGCGACTAGTTTCTCCTTGTCTCCACGAAGTCTGCCATATTTGTTTTCAATTTCATCTCTTTCTTGCTTTATCTTTGATATCTCAAGATTAGTTTCTTCCTTTAGCAGCTTAAACTTTTCCAATATGTCAAGTTTTTCATTTTCATAGTCAAGCAGTTTCTCTTCAAGTTTTTCCTTTTGGAGTTCAAGATCTTTCTTCTCTCTTTCAAAGCGATACATTTTTTCCTCTAGAGAATCAAAAGTCTCCATTCTGTCTCGTAGCTCTTTATATTTCTCCTCCAAAGAGTATCGCATTTTTGACTGCTCCTCAAGATCTTCCTCCAAAGTTCTGCATTGATTTTCTAAACTTCCAACTTTAACTAAAAGATCATTTTTTGATCTAAACTCTGCGGACAACCTTTTATTTTCTTTCTCAAGTTTGGCAATTTTCTGTTGCAGTTCGTTTAAACACTTTTTATCTTCCTCTAAGTCGTCTTCGAGAGCTTCACTTCGATCTCTCTCGTCATTTAGTTCATCTGTCAAGTCGGACTTTTCCAATTCTAGCTGCGACACTTTGATTTCAAGTTTTCGAATTGCGATTTCCACAAGTTCATTATTTTCTAAAGCATCAGATTGGTTTTGGCCTGCAGAGCTCGTGGGATGAGTCAGTTCTGTAAGATAAAAGGAAAATTCTCAATGTCTTAGTACGGTTGCGTGTAAATTCCTCGATCTGCACCTATTGTCCTCTAAATAGGACGACGCTAATCAACAAAGACACTTATTTTCTATAAACAAAAACTATTAATACTGGGCTATCTTGGTCAAGCTAGCCTCAACCCTGTTTACACTAAAGGGCGGGGTTTGGGGACGGGGTTGGGGGTGGGGATGGTTGACAGAAAGTGCCTGCGATGAGTTTAACCGCACATAACTTCTTCAGTATTGAAACATTAACCATTAAATTTAAAATCATTTTTAAATATTAAAATATGTTTCCTTAAAGCTTTGTGAAAATAAACTGCATGTAAACAAAACCTTTAATACAGGAAGGGGAGATTCCATGGCAACAAAGTCGTTATGTTTTTGTCCTTTTTAATAACTTTTTTCAGGTTTTCACTACTGATCCTGTGAACTGATTTTTATGTTTTATGTGACGTTTCGAAAACTGCAAACACAATATTCAAACTTGGTATAGCTTCCTTTACTTTATCATCACAATTTGGTGTCTAAAATGGCGTTGATTCTATGACATGACAAAGATCTCGAGGACTTCGTGCAAGAGCATGATCTCTATCAGAGAAACACTGGTTTTACAACTTTGAAACTGAATTTACTTTATACAAGACACGTAGCCGTTTAATCAACCAAAAATAAGAAACAGTACTAGAACATTATCTAAAGCTCTGAGCTCAAATCAGAAACTCCATGAAAAACTGTCCAAGTTGGCAACACTCGATTTCCTCTTCTTCAATTTCGACGCGAGCGCGCTTTTATTTTGAAAATTGCCGTTAAAGAAAAATAAACGGCATTTATAAACTCACCTGCATCTTCCCTTTTTACATAACCGTCGGCCTCATCGAACATTTCACCATTGGGAAGAGTAACCGATATCTGAGAGAAAACGTAAAGTTCTTCATTACTTCTAGAATACAGTTTTACCTATTAAAATAGTTATTGAATTTTGTAGTTTTGGTAACATAGATTATCCCCCTTATTCCCTCCTTATTCGCAGAATGAGAGCAAAGGAGTAGTTGGCAATGATACAGCGTGTGTTTACACTTAGCTTGCAAGTGTAAAATGGTATTGGTAAGGTTTGTAAAAAATTACCTTTGGAAGACCAGCCTTGCTGCCTACGCCACCAGACTGAAACAGAAAAAAATAGAGAATAGAAGTTGATATTTATATTAAAAAAACTTGAACTTTATGTAATACTAGGCTGGGTTGGGGTGGGGGTAGGTGAGGGGATGGACATGGAGCAGATTGGAGGCAGGTCCGAAGAACTACAAACTTTTTGCACTTGGGGGAGGGGGTAGATATGGACAATGAACAGTTTGGAGGGCTCTCCCAAGAATCATGACAACGCTTAACACCTCCAAGTGGCACTAGGGGCGGGGTGGGGGAAGGGTAGACAGAGAGTAGGTTGGAGGGCCTCCGAGGAATCCTGAACTTACCAACATTAAATTTCTCCGTGTGACACTAAGTGGCGGGGGTCTGAGGCATCATGAACTAATTAGCATTATATTTATCTGTGTGACACTAGGGGGTGGGGGTAGGGATGGACAGAAAATAAGTTGGAGGGCCTCTGAGGAATCCTGAACTTATCAGCATTAAATCTATCCGTGTGACATTAGGGGGTTCGGGGTAGGGATTGACACTTAGAAAGTAAGTTTAAGAGCCTCCGAGGAATCAGTCATGAACTTACCAGCATTTAACTACTTCTCCATGTGACAATAGGGGGTGGGTGGAATGGATAGAGAACAGGTTGGAAAACAATCCGAGCAAGCATGGTTTTACCAATTTTAGACACTGCTTATATACGCGATTCATTGACCCTCATTTCAGCTGCCGTAGTTTGACAACATGGAATTTGTTAATAAAAAGAATACAATGGAAAGCTGTCATGGTAAATTACCTATTGAGCTTGATCATGAAATGAAAACTATGAAAACTAAAAATTCAAAACGACAGCAAAAGTTACTATGATAGTCATGTCTGACAGCTGCTTATACCGTTATCCACGGGTGGTCCAGACACTGGTCAGCGGTCATACGGCCCCTAGGGACAAACAGAGGACGTTTTATGTTAAGTGAAAACAAAGAGAAAGACAGTAACTGAAGTATTTGCTGCAGCTTGTGTATTAAAGAAAGACAAACCCTTTCTCGCATGGTACAATGAAGAGTCATTTAAGCATTGCTAATTGTTAGTAATGCGAAAACACGGTTTCATACATATGTCCCATGGAAAAAAGGAAGCGTTTACAGTTGTTAACTTTTAGGATTGCTCAAATGGATCTAGTGGGGAAACTGCCAGAACGAAAGAAGTGAGCTACCCACTTAAAGAGACAGAGGAATATCAATACCCGTCAAAAGACATTTTGAAGTTGATTTTGCCAAGCGAAGATATCTTGTCCGATAGTGACTTTGAGAAGCCTATAGAGGAGTCGTGAGATTTTGATTTTTCTATAATGAAAAAAAAGATGTTTTAAATTGACAATTTTGTTAAAAAGTATTTATAAAATTTACATCAATATTTATTAAGATACATTTAATTAACGCGATTTGTCCAAAATCGCGTTAATAAAGTGCATTGTTAATTTCCTATAATAAGGTAACTTGCCGATAGAAAAATCTTATTTCTTGTGCATTAGTCTCTCAAATACCTTTACCCTGCTACACAAACATCAAAAGACTTATCTTTAGTTTGAGAATCCTTAAAGTGAGCGTTTGAGGTTTGATCCTGCAAAAACACTCTCAGTTTTTCTCAAAATTCACACACAAAAACAAAGATTGGTAAAAGAAGAACACGGAAGGCGTCTCAAGATTCACTCACTTGGGATTCTTCACCAGCAGTCGGGATACAAACTCCTTAGCTTCGTCGCTCACGTCATCGAATTCTTCCGTGAACTTCCATTTGGCTGAAGTGATATTAGCAAAAGTTTCGGATTCTGATTTTCCTAAGAATGGCGATTGTCCACTGAGCCTGCAAGATAGCGAAGCTGATTAGCAGGATTCTTGTTACAATCTCCGGGCTTAGGGGAAAAGGGTAACTCACTGCTCTCTGGGGTCAGTGGGATGGTGTGGGTTTGCTACAACTTTAGGGCTTAGGAGAGAAGGGCAACTCACTCCTCTCTTGGGTAGTGTAGGTAAGAGAGTTGACAACGAAACTGGCTCAAAACTACATTAGCTGGAAGTAGAAAACATCTATCACAATGTCGACGAACTTGGAGTTAATAGAAGGAAAGAATCTGAGACTGTTTTAAACAAAAGTATAAGCGTTGCACTTGTGGGATCTGGCTGCACAAACGTGCTAGTGATATGGAGACACTGAGCCAGTAAAATTGCACAAAGGCCTCGCTGATCAGAAGCTAAGGAACTAAAGCCTGTACTGAGCCCTAAAGCTTGTATAGAATCTAAGTGTTAGCAGTCATAGACAGCTGTTTCGGCCTTGTTACGTTGGGCCTCGTCACGACCGTCACCACAGCATAGTCAGCAAACAGGCTCGATTTACCACCGAAAGAGATAAACAAGGATGCACAAATCACACACAAGTCAGACACGTTGTCATGGATACCCTTAATGATCCAAT
>JAOBAT010114845.1:2457-14087 GCA_026413305.1 Hydrozoanthus tunicans
CTTTTTTGTTACAAGTCTAACAAAGTTGTGTGGCCATGTGAATTGCCAAACAAATGACAGAAGTTGTCACAAGTAACCAGTGATGCAAAGCGACAACCCTTTGGTTACAAACATCACATTCCTATAAAAATGAAATTAACGGATATGGTTTATACATGTTGTTCTCAGCTAGGATTACTGTTTGAACTGATTTATATTATATACTGGCACAGTTTTTTCTAAGTTCTACCGAGGAACTTGCCTAATAGCTATGGGCCTGCATGGTCAGTGATATTTCTCCCCGTTATGAATAAGCTTTGTAGGATGAACCTTTAGTTGAAACAAAGTTAATAACAATAGTTAACGATATATGGTTATCAAAATGAACATGAAAACTACAAAAAATGTATAAATCGAGTTATTTTTCAAGTGGACCGAGGCGTTGCCCATGCACAATCTTTTTTTTAGGTGTTTGTGAGATTGTTTAGACTGGCTGCTAGTAATTGTTTTGCATTTCAAAACATTTTGTATTTTGTGCAAGGTCAAGATAATGAGGAACAAAAACATATGACAATGGTTTCATAACCATTGCCTGTGTTAGCCCTTTTTGTTTTGCTGGAACCCGTTTTACATGAACTAAGAATGTTCTTTAAAACAAGTGCTTAAAACCTGCAAATTGACAATTTTCTTTCGTGTCTACAAATAAATTCTGACAAAGTTCATTTCTTCAACAAACTCTGAAGTTTGTAGTTTGTTTGAGATTTTATCACTGTGTTTTTTTAATTCAGCAGAACGCGGGTTAATTATGGTTGAAAGCAGTAAGCAAGTGGTAGGAAAAAAAGGAAACTAGACATTTCAAGAAAAATTATAGTTAATTCACCTTTTTCAGAAAACAATAATAATAAAAACTTTAGGAGCATTATGTAAGCTCAATGCTCTTACAATGGAGTTTAAAAAACTAAATGCACAACTATGTATATAAAAATGTGGGCCAACATATTTCCATAGATATAGTGTAGATGGGACAAGGAGATCAGACTTTTAACTAGCTTTTTTATATCTTGCATATCCAAAGGTTTCTAGGATGCTGAGTCACTCACAGGCTTTGCCTAAAGGAAACCTTGTTCCTGTCATCCTCTGTGGAATCTTGGGAAGATTTGTTTCTGTAGTAAAGCGTGATCTGAAGTTGCAACTGTGTGAGCAGGTGTTTGCCTTGATAAATGTTGGGCTCCAGAAATGCAGAACAATGGAGGTTAGATTTGGTTTACACTTACTGAAAATATAATTTGTTTTCTTGTTAACAAGGACAGCTTTTTAATGAACAAACTGGTGATAAGTCATTGGTAATAAAAAGATCCATGGATGAAAATGTGTTCAACCAGGGTATTAACATATAAGGAACCAAATTTAATTTTTGTTCAAATCCGGATAGTTGTTATTTGTTTGACAACCAATACATAAGTTAACCCTTTCAGCCCAAAGATTTTTGTTTGTAAAGTTTCTTTTTTATCTTCAATGATTCACCTTAATTGATCAATTCCCATTTCTTCTTTACAGAATAACTTGTTCTGTTTTTGTTATAAATGTGAGGAGAAGCTAGGTGTTTATAAACTGGTTGGGGCTCAAGGAGTTAAAGTAATGCTTACTTGGTTTTTATGCACTCCCTAGAGATACCAAATTCATAAGACAAAGTGGCAGTCTTTCACAACTTACAACATTTTTGAGTCATGTAGTTTGGGAATACTCCTTGATTTATCTTGGAAAGATGGATGATAAAGTTTCATACTCTCAAAACTAAACAACAAATTTTTTTTGTAATTGTAGGGGGAATTTGTTTATTTTTGAGTAGATCAATTCCGATATTTTAAATTTCTTAGTTGGATTCAAGGCTCTGGAGAATAAAACAAAAGAAAAACTTGCATTGGCATAAAAAATTGAATTATTTACATCTTTTGTTTCTTCCCCTGAGCCTCGTACCCAAGAAATAATTTTGAATATTGAAATTGGTCTATTCTACTTGGGTGAAAAGCTTGTTTTACCCTTAGGTAAAAACTGACTAAAGATGGTCTAAGCATTGTGTAACTGAAACAACTTCCAAGTTATGTGCTTAAACTTCTAGGTAAATAACACAAAATTAACGGATTACATTTTTGTATTATGGTAAAGCAACAGTACTATAAAGTGATTGATGTCACATGTTTTTGTTAGCTCATAAGATGCAGCGAGGATGAAGCAGACATACCAGGCGTCATCCCTCAAGAAATGATGGCTAAACTGGTGAAGTATTTTGGAAAGTCAGAAGTTTCAAAAAAGAGAGATCGTGCAGAAGGATCAGTGTTTGTTTGGTTGCTTGGCATTTTAATTGAGCACATTCCACGTTTGAAGTCTGTATCAAACGGTAAGATGATTTGTTAAAAAACTTTTTTGTAGGTGGAGTAAATCTTTAAAAACAGATAACAAATGATAATGGGTATAGTGAAAAGATAAATGATTTCCCTTTATGACAATAGGAATTTGTAATGACATAAAATTATGAAAATTTCCAGGTGATTATGCTATTTATGAATGTAGGCTTACATGTGAAGTGTCAAGGCTAAGTCATTGTGTTTCTAGCTTTTAGTGCCTTTTTTTATTAATATGTACTATGTAATTTATGGGTTATCAGTATGACAATGCACTTGTCTCTCATCAACCTGGATTTGATTCTGAAAGGGAAAAGTATGTGATCAGCTGGGTATTAAGTTTTCGGTCACTCTCCCTGACCAAAGTCCAATTAATAGTAATGAAATCCAGAATTTTTAGACCACCATGCTAGAAAATATCCAAGTACATCTTCTTTATTACTTTGAAGTGGAATCCAGCCAAAATTTTTTGTTCCTAGATGGGAGAATTTTTCATTGCAATACACCATTTGGGATGTTTAGGACTGAAAATGTTAAGTATTGAACTTGTAAGTAATCCTAATTTGCCTTCTTTCTGGTTATTTTTTACAGAAACATGGTGGCAGTTCAGCAATAAGGAATCATTTCAACAAGAGAATGTTCAAGTGAGTAACATGTTTCCTTTTTTGTGTGTATTTTGGTTTGTTTGTTTGCTTTTTGGTATCACTCAAGTTAATGTTCGTTTAGATTATAGTCAACAGCAAGTGGTTGAGCATGTTGATTGGTAGCCCTAGGGTCACTAGTTTGAGCCCCAGTTATATCCTTGCACAGTGGTCTCCTTGAGCAAGACACTTAACCCAATTTGTTCCAGTCGACTCAGCTGTATAAACAAATACCAGGTTCTGCTGATAGCTCAGCACCTGCACTGGATCAGTGTCCAATCCAGGGAGATTCAAAGAATCTTATCTGCTGAACTCTACCGGAACTGGAGGCCGAATGGACTGTGTGGCTTGAGAAGGATGAAACTATTTACTAGTGATTGTAAATCCTTATCTGAGTGATTGAGTGATGGTTAAGCATTTGTTTACCTTTCGACAGTTGCTGTTGTCCATCTTTGAAATTCTTGCTTATGGAGCGGGTAAATCAGAATCAGCTAAGAAAAGATCAGCATTTCAAGAACTCATGAAGCAGTTTCTGAAGGTATAGTATAAAAGATTATTCACATATAGAGGCTTGTGTGTGTAAGTTTTTAATTGATGGTAATCCTTTGTAAAACAAAGGAAGCATGTAAGATTGAAATGAGCTGTGCAGGTATGTATAGGCGCGTTTTAGCTGATGTCATTGTTTACATTCTCCTTCATTAGCATACCACTAATATAAGTCAAGGAACAGAAATAAATGACAACTGATTTTAAAACTTGAGAGTGTTTATCAAAATTAATGAGTGGCTGAACTTTCAGTTCTAAAACTGTAGTTTTAAAGAAGAAGTTACCTTTCAAAAAGGCAAGAACAATAATGAGCCATACATTCTTTGTAAAATTTCCAATTTTTAAAACCACATCTCGGAAAGATAACTCAGCATGTTAGTCTCATATTTTCAGAGAAAGTTTGTTCCGTGGAAACATTTCATTGTTCAGAAGATTTGTATCTGTAGCTGAGTTAGAAAGAAGAGTGCGAATGCTAGTGAGGCAAAAAATGTAAATAAAAACTTGCCATTATTGAACCGTTGTTCAAACAACCTGAGTAGTCTTAGTGGCAAAGCAGGAGGTCTGAGAAAGGGGTGTTCCCTCCCCCACTCACCTCTTGCTTGGACTCATACAAATGGTCCAAAGGGAATTCAAACATACTGATGACTCTGATGGCCATCAATTGACCTGTAATCCAAGTATGGATGGTTGTGATGTTGGGTAAGAGAAACCTTTGTAGTTCTTGAAAATCGAAAACTGGGTTTTCAGTCCTGGAAAACCTGGATAGCCCTCGAAAATTAATATGAAAATTGAGTTTCTAGTCCAGGAAAACCTGGAAAGTTGCTAAAGTTTCAGGAAAATCAGAGAATATATATTCTTAGTTTTCCTTGAGTTTTAGCTTTTTAACACGAAAAATGATTAAAATGATCTCATCATTTGACAAAGATTGTATCACTGCATCTTAGGTACAGTTCTGTTTCTTTTCTTTTCTTTGATTTTTAGGAACATCAACCAGTGTTTGTCAAAAGATTTTATCTTACACTTTTCTTGTGTACCTTTTCAGATTCACTTTGCAGATAAACTTTGCCTGTTGAAGTTTCTTGGTCTTATTTGGTGTGATAATCCACAAGGGTCTTCTACAAATGGATTTTCAGCACTGCTTCAGATACAGAGTTTGCATATCTCAAGCATCTGCCTTGCTTCTGTTAAAGATTCAGAACTAAAAGAAATCATGACAGAGTCTTGTTCAGGTATGATTTTAGTTCTGGAAAATAAATTGAAATTACTCTGAGGAAACTTACTGGGAAGAAGAGATGTTGGTTTTAGAGTAAACTGATTTTTTAACAGAAATTACTGAATAGACAAACCAAAACTGAAAAGTATGAAAGAACAGGAAACACTCAAAGAGTTTAAGACATTTCGGTAAAGAGGGAAATTGGTTTTTATGGAAACTACTGAATAGGAAAAGAAAAATTGAAGACAAGTTTAAATAACAGTGCAGAGGAAAACACGCTAATGATAACAAATTTCATTAAACAGACTGATTATTTAACTTGAGCTACTGAATAAAAATTATGAAAGCAAACTCTTAAAATGGTTAAACTTGGAATTAAGACTCATTAAAGAGAATATTTGAGTGCCAGTGGATGATGTCAACTGTGTCAATGAGAGTGCTGTTGCTCTTGATGAAACAAATGCACTAGATAGTATCTGACACTGGATGCCATCAAGATTAATTATTTCCCGTTTTATCTTCTCTTCTGGGAAAGTTCTGTTTCCAATTTTGAACATTGCAGCCAGGGCTATTAGCATGTTTGACTCTTATTTCTAAAGCCACGACATGGAATGCTGGTCAAACCACTGTGTTGTCTTCTTGTCTTGAGCAAGACACCTAACTAGACTTAAGTTTTTTTCATGTTATTTTTTTGTTCATAACAGTTGTTCCCTCACTGTTGGTTGCCCTGTGCAGCCCAATATCAGCTGTAAGGAAACTAGCTGTCACATGTTTGAGGAATGCTTCAGCCCAAGCAAAGAATATTCCGGCATCTTCAACATTATCCTTGGTGCAGAGACTGTTGGAATATGCTGAAGACCTTGCTGCAGACTCGGAACAACTTCAGAGGTTAGCAACCAGTCGATATTTTTTGAGATGCTTTAATTGCAAATGCGCCAAGAATTAACCCTTTCGCCCCTAACAGTGTGCTAGGATTAGTTTCTAATTGATGTTTAGGAGAAGATGGTAGTACAGTTGCTGAGCAATTAGCATGTCAGGTTTATAATCCTTGTGTTGTGAACTTGAACTCCTGATCAGACCACTGTGTCATGCCCTTGATTCCGTCGACTCAGCTTTATAAATGACTACTAGTATCTGCTGGGGGCTAACCATTGATGGATTGGTGTCCTGTCCAGGGGGAGTCAAAAGTTGTCATCCATGTAACAGTATGGAAACTGGGTAAAGTGTCAGCCTTATGGGCCACATTTGCTTGCAAAAGGATATCTGGTTTATGAGAATTAATTTTTTATAGTTGTTAGAATTCTCTCTCTCTTGTGATTATTTGGCTGTTTAACAATGGTCAATAATGGGAAATTCAAGGTGCTTAAAAAATGCACTGTTATACTTGGGATTTGACTACATGTAAATTGAAAATATTTTGTGTGTTGTTAGTTTGGGTATTTTCAATCTTTTCATAATGTTTATTTCGCTCTATTACTAAGTTGAGTCACCTTAGAACTGAGAAAGAATAGGCTCAAAAATGAGTATTTTTCATATGTACACAGCTTCTAATTGTGTTTGCTTTTATCGTTTTTGTTTTTTTTTTCACAGAGTTTTAGCCAATTTGTTCTCGCCATTGACTGCTGTGCAGTCTTTGCATGGAAAAAGCAGTACCAATATAAAAGCTAAGAGGAAAGCAGAAGAAAGAGCTTTGAATGGAATATTAAACTGTTTGACACATCACGCTGTGGGAGGCAACACCCCACTCAGTGTCAGGAAGACTTTGTTACGCGCCCTGAGCAATGTTACAACAGAAGTGAGTATGGTTATCTCCTTCTGTTAATTCTTTCACCTTAGCCGCTATTTGATTCTTACTTCTCCTTATATAACTCATTCTAAATGGGTTATTCTGTATTGAATAAATGGACTTTGATCAAACATGGCAACTACCAATCATCAAAAGCAAAATTCTCCTAAACTGGTAACAGGAAAAGTATGGGTTCTATATGGGAGAATTTGGCAATATGCTAAAGGAATGAAAGGGATAGGAGTACTCTGTTTAACTTTTATTCCATTTTCAATGTAAAGTTAAATGTAAGACAAACTGAAATACTGCCTGAGTTTCCAGTTACGAGAAGTTTTTGTTGATTAAGCAAATTGGTGCAAAATGTTATTCTTTTTGTTGTTACAAACTTGGTAATTGCTGTTTTCTTGGTTTGGCATATATGATGTTTTTCATCACTAACAGAAGGATTTAAATTACCAAGCATTACGATTTTGTTTGAATTGATAAATTTTTCGATTTACCTGTTGTTCGAAGACAAGTTGTTCCAGTGAGTGATGGAAAGTTCTTGGAAAGCTATGAAAGTACGAATGTACTTTGTGAAACGCTTGCACTAGATAGTATCTGACACTGGATTCTCCTTGACAAAGCATAGTTTATTTCGCTCTGCTTGGTCCTCCTGCCCCCAACAATTTCAATGTCTCCGAGAAAACTTCTGGCATCACTGAGAACTGCATTGTTATTGGATGAAAATTTCAATTTCACATCTCTAGAAATTTTAGGCCAATCTTGTTCTAAAGGAGGCTGAAGAACATTGACCAAACAGTTTCACATTTCTTGATAGTTGCCAATGAATCAGCCAAGGGGAAGACCCAAAGGTTGATGAGGCGGCAGATTATAGCGCCGATGTGTGTACATAAATGAATAAACTGTGGTAAATATTAAATGGAGAAAAATTCTTGATTTTAATGTAGTTTAGTGGAATGGAATGGAATAGGATGACATGGATGGAATGGAATGGAACAATAGGAAAGACGTGTGGGCCAATCACAGTTTGAGTTTGGGGAATAGTCATGGTGAAGTTATAACTTTTCAAAGTAGCAGTAGCTAGTTTAGTTTAGCAACCGTCACCTTTAGCCCATTCAAAGGCCTTGTTGTCTCTTGTTTTGCGAATAGATCTATTTGTAGCACAAGAAATGATAAACTATTGTTTGTTTCTTTTTAGTCTTTCCTACTCGAGAGTCTTCCACTAACTAACACTTTGCTGCGAAAACAAAGAAAAGAAAAGTTGGGTCTTGACGAAGCAGTTATCCTTCAAGAGCTTATTCGAAAGTTTTCTGCTAACACTGTTGGAGCTCTGGATGTAGAGCCAAGTGCATGGGAAACGCTGGTGTCTGTTCTCACTAGCACAAGACCACTGTTCCAGGGTACCCAAGGGCTGAGATCGCCACTTAGTTTTCTATTAGATCAGGTGGGTACTGTGGTATTTAGTGTTTAGTTGTTTTTTTACGCCAATTCACTGCAATATGTAATAATCATGTAATGACAACTTCCCAAAGGGGCCTTTCAGTGTCATAGTTTAAATTCCAAGAAAAAATTACAAGTAAAGTTAGGAGTCCCAATATTTTGCTGTTTACAAGCATAGTGGGTTTGAGTCCTGGATCACCAAAAATAAATCCAGTCAGTGCAAGCTCACAGACTGGAGGGGGGATGCAATTTGTGCGCTCCCTTCCCCCCTCCCCTCCCCCAATAGACAGCAAGATCCACCTTTTAGTTGCCCAGCTATTTAAAACACCCATTTTGAAGTTTTAAAGGTTGGTTTCGCCTGCCTGTTTTAAATTTCAGTCTCAGACAACCTATTTTTCAAAATTCTCAAAAGGACCATCCCAACAGACCCCCTGATATTCTGCCTTCGACATTCATTCGGCCCACATCCTCTTTCAATTGTACCCTTCCGCAGGAGTTGTTGGCTGTGGACTTGCAGTGTTTTGAACAGGACTTCAACTTGAGACAATTGCATGCAAATTCGGCACCCTTAATCAATGAGCCACGCCGTTCCAGGCTTTGTAACACCTTAACTGTTAAATGAATTTTGTGAATGGAGAACCCAGAAACATCGGAATACATGTGAAGAAAAGTGTTAAGTTCAATACAAAAATTTGTTTCATCCACTCCCATCCGATCAGTTAATTACAGTATAAAGACTAGTAGGTATACACTCCGTGAGCACCCAAAGGATACCTATTTAAAATCAAGAAAACTCAACAACTTGTTATTCAAGTCTATACTTAGGCTTCTAAGTGGTTTTGGTAGTGCTTTGTCACCAACAGTAGTATACCTCCACCAATTTACTAGAATTGGAATGTTTGGAATTCCTAAAGTGACACCAGTTCTATATGTTCCATCATTTTGTAAAAGTCAGCATAGCCTTACAAATTCCCCCTCCTGAATAACCAGAAATTCTACCTTTTAACTCTCGTAACTCAATGTGTTAAACTCGGGTTAACTATGAATTTTTTCAGTTTTGTCTACACTTCAGTTGGAAAATTTTGTAGCAATTTATTAAGATAGAAACTGTTATGCTTTTTCCAGTTCTTTAACCTTTTGGCTGTGTTTTAGATTTCAAGTGACTTTTTCGAGGCCATTCCGTCGGATTCAATGCGGCAGGATTTACTGAGGTTGCTAGTGGACAACTTGCTTAAAATGACTGAACCAAGCCTCACCTTGGAAATAAAGTCGACTCTTCTAAGGGTGAGTTGTGTCAAATGACTTACTATGCTTTTAACCCAGATGCTAAAAGGAAGCTTAAGATACAAATTCTGCTTTTGCGTCCGCTTAAATGATCCCAGAAGCCCTTGCGAACAAAACTCGGCCCAGACATCTAAGATGGCCTTTTATTATCTTTCGTTAGTTTTTTGCATTGTCATCAGCTGTAGACGGCAACACCCAAAGAACCAGACCATTTATAGAACTATATTTGTTCCAGGTGCGTGTCGATTCTAGCATGATTGTTAAAGAGCTTTGTAGACCCTTTGAAGGAGAAGAGAAAAAAGAGAGCAAGAGGAAAAAACTTAAGAGGTATGATTGTTATATTGAAGTTATAGTAAATCTTAGCTGTTCAGCCTTTAAAAAGCGGCGAATAGAGAGACAAAAGGTTGTGTCATACAAGACCTCATCCTTAGCACATGTTAAGCATTGTTAGTTTCACTTTTTCTGTCACGTTCAGTGTGATAATTGCTAAGTTTGTCTCATTAATATTTATTTGAGGTGTCGAACACTATCTTGTGTTTAGAGATACGATTAAGTTTAACCCTGGTTGTAACCTGATGCTTGCTTACAGGAGTTTTACAATATTGTTGGGTTTTGAAGACTCATTTCATTACAGGCACTTTTAGCCGCTGCTTAGTTAAGAATATCTCTTGAAATACCCCCCTCCCCCTCCCCCCCTCCCCCTGTAATCACTTAAGGTCATTCCATTGAAATAGAACCTACACTGACATTTTTGTCAAACTTTCGCCGTTTGTCGATCTTTTTTATTTTGTAAACTGCAATAATGGAATAAAAACGGGTTGTACCCTTATCGACTTTTGAGATATGATTGACACAAACACCCCCTTCAGGGCCATTTTTCTTTTACTGCAACCTTGAAGTTAAAACTGTAGTTTCCTCATGTGGCTAACCAAGATAACATCGAGGAGCATAAGGGTAATAAAGGAAATAACATAAAGAGTTCTTCTGCACTAGTAGAATAGTTTTCTTGCGATTTTCAGCAAAAACATTTCAGATAAGGAGGAATTTTCACGCGCTTTTGTTCTTGCTATGGCTCCTGTACCTAAAGAAACAGTGTACTCTCATTTATGTTTTTCATGTGTTGTTTTTCCCAATTTCTTAGAGGAGACTGGAACCAATGAAACAAAAAAGCCCCACGTATTATGAAGAAAACTATTTTTTGCAGTAATTTTCCGATATGCCAAATTTACTACAATATGATAAAAATGTGTAAACAGTTAAAAATTTCTGATGTGTGTAAAAACCCTAAAACATAGAGTTTAAACGTGAAAATCCCTGTTTTTCTCCTAAGAGTTCTTTAGAGCTGTAAGAAAGCCTGTTACTCATGATCGGTCTTGAACAGTTGATAATGTGATATTTTGTAGGAGCTATGAGGAGGACAGTGAAAGTACGAGTCATAAATGGCAAAGAGTAACCTCTCTTCTGGAACTACTTGCTCAAAAACAGAATCTCGGTCATCCACAGAAACTTGTGCCAACGCTGTTTTTCCTGTTGTCAAGGTACAGTCAAACACTTACAGTGGCCTTCTCTTTAACAACCCGTGCATTTTCTCTTTGCGACTTGTATTTTTTTGCCAACTGTTCCTAGCATATAAAAGTACGAGTACGCCACGGGTATTGGCTTTCAAAAGTTTTCCTAAAGTTGTTGCAGTTTTCTGCAACTGCGCCGCCAACAACTTTTATAACCCAATTGATTAACTATGATTGCTAAATCCTTCTTTTCACCTACCATTTAAGTTTTTTGTGTTTTAGATGTACTGAAACGGATGAATCGGAGAATTCATCGTTGGATTACACGAAGCAGCTTCTCCTTTCTATAATTTTGAACGTTTGTAATCAGCTCTCACCAGATGGCAACCCCGTTAGACCAGGTTTGGTTTTCGTATGTTTCTTGTGTAACGTTAACCTGTTCTCATGTTATTCCTTTCCTTTTTTCCTTCATTCCTTCCTCCCTTCCTCCTTCCCTCCCTCCCCTCATTCCTTCCACCTTCCTTCCTTCACTCTTCCCTCACTCCCCTCATTCTGTCGTCCCTCCTTCCTTTCTTTCCCTCTCCCTCCATCCCTTCCTTCTTTCCTTCTTTTTGGTAATGTTAGTTTCTATTGCTATTATGTATATATATTTGTTAAAGTGCCCTCTCATCGCATGTTTTACTGATTTTAACCAAATAATTTTATGTAATTACCTCGCTGTTCTAGTTGTTTAAACATAAGTGAGTGGTCAACAGATTAAGAGATGCCATTTTCTGATATGTGCAGCTTACTGTGTTTGATCTTCGCAGGTGTGTTATCTGAAGATCA
>JAOBAT010114856.1:4106-60192 GCA_026413305.1 Hydrozoanthus tunicans
ATAAAAGAGGATGCCACTATCTACCTAATTCTCTCTTCTTACTGGTAAAAAAAGAGGATGCCACTATCTACCTAATTCTCTCTTCTTACCAGTATAAAAAGAGGATGCCACTGTTTCCCTCATTCTCTCTAAGTCCTACCAGTATAAAAGAGGATGCCACTATCTACCTAATTCTCTCTTCTTACTGGTAAAAAAAGAGGATGCCACTATCTACCTAATTATTTCTTCTTACCAGTATAAAAAGAGGATGCCACTGTTTCCCTCATTCTCTCTAAGTCCTACCGGTATAAAAGAGGATGCCACTATTTCCCTAATTCTCTGTTATTCCTACCAGTGTAAAAAGAGGATGCCTTTATCTCCCTTATCTTCTTTTATTCCACCAGTATAAAGAGGAAATGCTACTAACTGCCTAATTCGCTCCAATTCTTATCAGTATAAAAGAGGATGCCACTGTCTTCCTAATTCTCTATTCTTATCAGTGTAAAAAACGGATGCCACTAGCTCCCTTATTATCTCCAAGTCCTGCCAGTACAAAAGAGGATGCCACTAACTGCCTAACTATCTCCGATTCCTATCAGGATAAAATAGGATGCCGGCAACTCCCTTATCCTCTCTTATTCCTACCAGTATAAAAAAGGACGCAACTATGTTTCTTATTGTAGAACAAAATGTACTACTATGATGAAGTTTCTAGGTTATGCAAAAAGCTCAACTCTACAGAAGTATTGTGTGACTAGAATTCATAGCTTTTTTGGAAAACTTAGCAACTGGTTTTGGCACTTTTTTCTATATTTCTCAAAATCCTTGGGTGCAATAACGTGACAGTAGCTCTGGAACCGAGATCGATATCTTCAAACAAAACTTTTTACATACATTTACAGGTGGATTTTCTGAAGATGAACTGAAAAGTCTCAACGAGGAGCAGTTAAAAGTCATATCAGATGAAGGAATCTCCGAAATATCTCCACAGAGATTGAACGTAAGCCCCCTCTATTGATAGTCAGTATAGAGTTCTATCGGCGAGCCCTTTTTTATAAATAAGTTTACTGCTTTTGACAACGTATTTGTTGTATGCTTTAGCATTCTAAAAGCTAGTTCGAATCTACACGTGCATTATTGCTGTGTTACAAAAATAGTTAAAGTCCCTATCAGGCTTGATTTTTTACTTTTTGGATTAAAACTGCTGTCATCTGTGAACTCAAAACTCGAATAACCAAAGAAAATTCTACGTCTAAGTTTGCTTTTTAACCAAGAAAAGGTTGGAATGTAAATTTTTGACCGAGCAGGCCGGGGACTGGTAACCTGTGACGTAACAGCAGTGAGTTATGTGGTTTTTGTTTAAAGAATTTCATTGCTGTTTAAAATGTCGTTAAATTTTTATTTCAAATAATTTCAAGGGAATAATTCATTGATTAAAGTTAAAAAATGTGACTGTTGTAGCCAGAATCCATTGTTGTGAGTTAAAAAAGATTGTCTCTGCTTCATGCCTCCTGCTACGTCATATGCCTCCTGCTACGTCATCATTGCAAGCTTCAAGTCTAAAAGATGTGACAGGAAAGCGAGAAATGGTTTTGTTTTCGAAAATAACTTTTATTAAAGGGTTCTACTTTTCATCTGGAACTTAAAAAATAAGCTTTATAGGGACTTTAAACAAGACCAACTGATATGAGAAGATATAAGAGATCGATTGTCACACGTTTAAACTCTTCTACATCTGCAAGACTTCATTAGCAGAAACATGGCTGTGTTACTTGGCTTGATTTATATCGTATAGGCAAAACAAAACGGTGCACGATCTGATTTATTTAATTGCTGAACAAACTTACCATTCATTAACAACCATTGCCTGCTTAGCCCAATTGGTAGGCGGCAGTCTGTCGTATGGGAGGCCCGGGTTCGATTCCCGGTGCCGGACCTTCACTCAGAGTCCTAAAATAACTGAGAAGGTATTGGCTTTGCTTTAACGTCTCGGATAAAGATCATTAAACCGTATGTCCCGGTAGGCAGAGCTCGAAGGGGTCTCGAGTTCTGTTACATCTGCGCTCTCGTAATTCCTTGAATCAAAATACCGAAAAACAAAACAAGCCTTCGCAAAACCGTGTTAGAACCAACAAGAAAGTGTAATAGTTGGTTTGTTCCGACGAAGGGTTAACGCTCCAAGTATTAACTCCTCAAAGAACGTCCGACGGCGATATTATTGAAACACTCAATTTTTTAAGGTATTGTACTTACAAGCCGATTCACTAAACAGTTTTTGTAAAAACTTATTTAGTGATTAGAAAGACACTGAGGTGATCTAGTCACAATAGCTCTTTTCAGGGTGAACCCTGCTTCGTCCAGATGGTCAAACTTTACAACCGGACGGCTACTCCCAGGCGACAACCCTTCTTTGACTACTAAAGCAGTTAGTAAGTTTAGGTGTTGTTCTGCCCCAATCTATTTCACACAAAAAAGCATTTCGTTTCGTTGGTTTTTCTTTTCTCGTTTTGAAAGGTAGGTTTTGGTTATGATTGCTTAGTCTTTGGATGTTTAAGTTTTTGTTTTTGAAACTAGTTTGTAAAACACTCGAATAACTGATTGAACCTTGAACTCTCTCAACGAGTTAGTGATTAAAAGAAGATCCCTAATGTTATGATTTAGGCCTTCAGTTTGGAGCAAATTCAAACACTGAACCCAAGTCAGGCCAGTGCGATCACTAGCGAGCAGAAGGAAGGTCTTTCAGACGATAAGAAAAAGGCTCTAGAGGATACGACGGGCTCCGTTCCTCCTGGTGAAGGTAAACTTTACAATTTGTTCTTTTCTCCAAGTTTTCTTTGCTGACACAATTTTGGTGTAAATGTAATAGTTGCAACTAGAAATCACAACAAAATGAATTACAATTACAATTTGGAATCAAAACGTTTTGAAGTTGACTCTACTTTAGTTTAACCGTGTCCTAACCACTGTCGAACTATGTTTCTGAAAACTGTAGTCATGCTTCGACGCCTTTTTAAACTCTTCCTATGTAAAAAATAGATAGAATTTTTAAGGTCCCGCTTTAAAAAAGTAGATGTGAAACGTCCCAAAACAAACTTTCGAGTTCATGAAATCATTTTAAAAGATTTTCGAGCTTTTTTGTCGCGTATAAAAAACAAAAGACAAATTTGAAAATTATATGTACCCGTAAAAACGGAGGCGTCAGACATGGACCCATTTGATTGCACGTTTGAAAAAGTAACTGGCTAACTGGCAGTATAAAAAACGTTATCATTTGTTTTGAAACTTCAGAGAGTGGAGCCAAAGGTTTGGTTTGGAGCGTGAGTCTTCTGCTCATTCCGTTCATCAACACTTGGATCTTCGCCAACTGATCGAGGACAAGAACCACAAGGAAGCCAAAACATTATGCACGACATCATTGTCCACGAGTAGTTAGCTAAAAGTGGATGAAAAATTGCTTAACAAAGTTTTATCATCATGCATTATAGCATCGCACAACTACTGGATTACCGGCTTCAAACAGTTTTTCAAACTGATCCGAGCATGCAGCAACGACTAGTTACAATTAGACTATAAGGTGGAGTTTTCTGAATCAATAGTCCACGAAGCGACAAGTAGCCTGTTAGATTTATAGAAAATATAGCTGTTTTAATAGAAGCCAACTAGTATACTACATTCGAATTTAAACCGATAAGAACAAGTGTTTTAAGACAATTTACCATGTCAACCTACATAATCCGAGTCGTTTCAATTTCTATTCCCTTTTTACCTCACCCCCCCACCTAAAACAACCCCCCAGAAAAAACCAATAATTTGATTAACAGTACTATTATACAGCACGATATTGATAGTTACAAGTTTTGTCGAGCTACAGTACTTGTACTGGCACCCACATAAGCGCTGTAGTAGCTAATCGACTGCTTTAATTAGCGTTTAGTTCGCACCCAGCATCATGTAATCGTTTACAATAAAGTTCGCAGGACAATGGCAGTCTATCCCGTTTTATTACCTCATAGCTACCATTCGCTGGGTTGTTTACAATCTTGGTTTTGATAAATAAAATCTGTCTTCACCTGCAATTTTAACGTCCCAATGTCATTTTTAACATTTGTTTTATGATCCGGAAGCCGTTCTAAACAATTCTTTAGGCCCACAGCCCTTGATTCTATTGCTTCAAACACTGAAATGTTTGAGTTTGTTTTAGGGTCTATAGTATCACACGATCAAAAGTGGCTAACACAGAAAACGAGATCCGGCATTTTTTGTAAGCAATAAAGCCAGTGGCTGTATTCTGTAATCATTTCGATAGCTTACACATACAAAACAAGGTAGCAAGACTTGATTATGGAACTCTTTGGCTCACAAGTCATATAAGCCAGCTCCTGCCAAAACAGAACGCCGTCTCTAAAACAATTAATTTTAAGATTAGGGTCCATTACACATGGTCCTCGAATGTTAGTTAAAGTCCATGAAAACCCGAAAAAATTAAAACACTTCAACGTTACGGCATAGCTAGACAATGCCACACGGTGAAAATGTTGCTTGCAATGTTACTAGAGTACGATCGGTTTTACTTCGCGAATTGTTGGCGTTGCGTTCAGCAATTTCAGAGGTGGCTACACGAGCCATTCCATTCCATGTTGCGTCGTGTAGCCATATTTTTATTATAAGAGACCTTGAAAACGAAATATTTAACGATTTTGAGACCAATTTACAAGCAAACGTCAAAAGAGACCTGATTTACGAATTTTATTATAACTAGCATGTATTCGACTATTGAATGTGAAGGCGGGTGAGTGCGGTAGCTGTTGTTCGCTATTCCACATAGTGCCCTACTTGTTCTTTATTAAAATCAAACAACTGCTGCTATGGTCCTGTACTTTAAAACAGTGCTGCGACATGTATAATTTTGATTTGTGTAGCTGGCGGTCTTTTTCGAAAACTTGAGAACAATTGATACTTAGAGTGCCTCAAAGCTGAACCGAGCTCATTTTCTGGTGGGTAACCGGTGTTTACTAATTGATTAATGAAAATAAGAACATCTTTCATTATGGTAGTTAACTAACTTAAGGTTCCTAATAGTTTTTATAGCTGAGAGATGTTCTTAACAATAAGCTTTAAGCAAAAACCAAATGTTTCTCAACATTAAACTTTCAGTTGTGGATTGATGCGCATTGAATTAAGTACTTTATCCTTGCCAGATTTTTTCGTTTGTTTTAATAAAACTATTTAGTTCAATGGAATTATAAAAAGTTTTTCCTAAGTATCCTGACTGTATGTAGTTATTGGATGGTATGTATGGAAGGATCCTCAAGGCCACAGGCAGGTCAGAACTGCATTTTTATCAGCTGGTTATTAATGTTCAAAAGCCAGACCGATCGGGTAGCAAGGTTGGATGTTGGATTGTTCAGGAAAATAACACACTTGTGACCAATGGCTGGCTACCTTTACAGATGATCAAGGGAGACAATGAACTTGTTATCTCTAAAAGCATGCAATCTTGCTTGTGGGTGAATAACTTGCCAACCATTATCATGTGGCGACCCCTGCTCAAATACTTTCTTGTTGTCGTTGAATTACATTTTTGATATGCTCTGAAATAGCAGCCATAGGATTTGCCTTGTACAATGGATGATCTAACACTCTGCTAAACTTCTCTATCTCTGACATCCTGCAAAAAATAATTTTTGAGAATTTAAAGAAGCTGTGTTCTAGTAAGTTTCGACAAATAATTGAAGATAATGCAAGTCACACCAACTATCTATGCACGGTAATGACTAAAAACTATAATTTTAAAAAAATAGCACTTATCGGTTATCACTTTATTGTGATGCACAATAGTGCCTTACAATATAAATGTAACTCTAAATCTAATGCTATGTTAGCTTTAACTTGTTTTTAGATTCATTGTTTTGTTGTTCCAAAACATTTCTTTTATTCAACCTATAAGCCCCCCTTTTATAAGCTTTTTAATCATCTTAACGAGAAATTGAAGAACAACTCAGGCCACAGCTTAACTATAGTAAAGTATTAAAGAGAGTATGTTAGAAAAACCCATTCAGGGGTTGAGTTTAAATTTCTAAAAGAGAACTTACTGCATTTTGTGGCGCTGACTTTTAGACATCTTAGTTTTTGTGGAAGATCTTGAATTTTGGCTGTTGAAGAAAAACAGCTACAATCATGAGACTTTCTATTATCATCATTTTTTTCAAGTAACTAGCTTGCTTCCAGGGCAAAATTTCGTAGCCAGAGTGCCAGTTTTAGTAGCCATATATAGTACATATATATTGAGGGAATAAAACAGTGTCATGCATGTTTCTAGACAAAAGCAGAACACAATACGATTTAGCAGAACACGAGAAGAGTGGTGAGAAGAAAACAAGACAAAATAGAAAGTTTGAGCATTGATACCCCAATGTCATGAATGTGCAACCAAATTTTGTCTCACATACCTTGAAACTTTACCAACATTTCTATTCTTGATGTCATTTACTGTTGGTAGAGCTGACAATAACGGCTCCAAATCACCAACAACTACTGTCTTTGCTCTCTGTTCAGCCTTTTTAGTTTCTTCCTTGGCTTGTTTGCTAGCATGTAATTCTAAAAGACAAATTAAAACATCTTTGTAAGACTTCATTCACTGGGACAGTTGTGTTTTTAAAACAAACGTGTTCGACTTTATAAAGTCATCTTCAGGAAAAAATAAATTTTTCTTTTTACCTTTATAAGTCAAAAACGTTTGTTTTTAAACTACCTTTTAACTTTGAAGTACCTAGTTTTGTTTTTGTTCTCTTCAAAACTCTACAAAAATTTTGCTCTATTATTTTGAAATTTTTCTAATAATAATTATTTTGATACTAGCCTGAGTAAATGACTGTCTCTTATTTTGTACTTTGCCCTTCCAACATGCAAGGGATCAATGTGTGATGAGAGGCAGCTGTTTACTCAGGCTGTTCTGTTACATTTACTATTTATAATCAAATATTTAATTATAAGCTAGTATTTCTTTTTAGACCTACCAAATGGGGGGAGGGGGGGGGGCTTATTGGAGAGGTGGGTTTATTTAAAGATTATCAACAGACGAAGACAGAAACACACAATGAAGTCTGGAAACCGAACAGATTTAACAGCAACTAGTAAATACAGTATTATATAACGTTAATTCTCACTTAGCATAAACAAGGCTCCGCGAAGGAGTTGAAAGCTTGCCATTGCTTGCTAAGATTATTGTACTGTGTATTTTAAAGTTAAAAGATTTTTTGAATTGACTGAACCAGTACAGAAAAACATTCATAAAATCGACTAGTAACTGTTTTAAATTTGGTGAAAATAACGACTTTCTTTATGACAAACATGTTTCGGCAGTGCTTACTGCTATTGTTAGTGCAACTAATTTACAAATTCATAAGTGAGTAGATATATAGGTTCTAATTAACATAGAGAAAAAATTAACAGTAGTGTTATAAAGAGAGCTTCAGGTTTAAATGCTTGACTTGGTTATTTAGACTAGGATTTACATCATATTACATCGTATTACAATACTCTGTTTTCCTTTGGTGTTATATAGTTAACACCATCCAAAAACTGAAACAAACCATTGATGAGATATGTTTTTTACATGAAATGCCTTGTGTTTAGCTCCTTTGCATTATTTTGGGATTTTTGGGGGAGCCTAAAAGAATATCCTGAGCTTCAACTGAGTACTTGAAGATGACTGACAATCTTTGTTGTCCTAAGGTTAAATACAATGATATTGACTGCATGAGCCGAGAACAACACATTTCCATTAAGAAGATCTATCACTGTAACAGTTGTAGAAAACACTCTAAACACTGCTGGGTTCTCCGACTACCTAAGAGTAGTGAATGTTAAACACATTTCTTGACTACACATGGATACATTGTATTACAATATATAATTCAAGAACAAATGATAGAAAACATTCTGTGGCTCAAAATACAACACACAGCATTTGGGTAATCCTCAGTAAAGATCATATGTTCTTAAAAAACAAACTGAGCCTATACTATCTGCATACTAGATATTAACAAATAAGTGTAATCTTGTTTACTTTTGCCTCATTAACAAAATTCTACATTGAGCCAATATGCCAAAATTAGATTACGTTATTACCACAAAGTGAGCAATTATTTGTGTTAGCTCCAGGGGGGTAACTCTCATATATTGCCTATATGGGTATGTGCTGCTAGAAAGGGTATGTTTTTCAAACTATTTACTCTGGGACAGGGTCTAGTATCATAGAATACTGGTCTAGAATACGGTCCAATTTAACAGGATTGCTTAACGGATAAAAACTGTAATAAAAAAAGATTGCAATCCAGGTATTTTATATCCAATCAGATGTTTTTGCTTTTCTCTTTTCTATGATGCATTGTGTAAACAAATCCTATTCATTTCGGTTCTCTAACTGACAGCTCTAATAAACTGCAAACATCTAGCCCGACACTGACAATATGACTAAAAGCATCTAAAACATCAAGGTTTATTGTTCTTGTGATTAAATTGTGTAATGGTTAAGGAATTTGTGATAACCACACATGAACCAAACACTTGGGAAAAGTCCTATCAAAGAACGTGACTGCATTAAGTTGATTAAACATGGAAGACATAATAAAAACTTAGTGACACTACTTTGCAGTAGTGTTGGGATTTAAAATGGTTACTCTGGTATAGGGTTACAAAATTTGCAAAATTTACTCTACTAAAGGGTAGGACTTTTGGAAACCCAGTAGCACACCCCCATCCAAACTATATTGGAGCACCCCCATCCCCCAAAGAGTTTTAGCTTGATACAAAGAATACTTTGAGAGAAACGAAATTCAAAGTTGTTAAATTACAGATGGTATGGCTTGGTGTCAAGAGTATAGTTATAACTGTAAGTTTTGAAGTATCAAAAAGGTTCTTTTGTATAAAAGCATCCAATGATAAACTGATTACTAACTGCGCTACACTCTACTCTCAAGTTGGATTTACACTTTTATTACGTAAACAATGAATCTGCCTATATCTAACTTAATAAAAATAATTTAACCACTCTTACTTTTGAGAAACTTTTCATGTCTTGCTTTTCTTTTATCCTTTTTGGCCGTTATTTTACTTTCTTGCAAACTTTTAACAGTGTCACTTTTGGCTGTTTCTCTACTAACTGAGGTGGATTTAAACAAACCAGCTGATGGAAAGATGGCAGGCAGTGAATCGGTCTAAATGAAGACAAAATAAGTGTTAACAGAATTTTACCTCCAGCAAATCAAAACTAAATGTCGTCGAATTAATCTCATATACCTCGTTTAGCTTGAAGCATTCCGTTTGATCACTTGGATCAGTTTTTACAGCTTGAAGATGCAGTTTTCGTCGACCTCTTTTAACTTTTCCCATGTTTTTACCAGCACGCACATGTAGCCTTTGTAACCTAGCCTGATAACAAAAAACTTTCATCCCCCCCCTCCCTCTAACGAATTAGCACTCGCGGTAGCTTGGGTATGAGGTCAACAAATGTTACCATAACGACGCACTGGGGGATTGAAACTAGGGAAAGATGGCGAAGTTTTCGTTCAGCAAATGAACTTCTCTTTTTAACACCTTGATTCGTTCTCTACTGAAAAAGGTTAGAAGCAAATAGAGAACAACCAGCTAGATTTAAAGAGTCGCTTTCTTTAACTGCGTAAAATTCATGGTCAAACAAAGGTTATGGAAACTTAAAAAGTGTTTTGGAGTAATTGACCTTGCGCTGCAGTTATGGATACCCAGGTAAGATAGTTCATCGTGATGTTTGTTTGCTACTTGGTTATTCTAAAAGGTAGAACGATAAAACCATACGAGTACTACTACTGAAATAAAAAAATCATCGCTACCAACGCAAACCGAAAATCTTCACTATAAATCCACCGTACGGTGCGGACAGTTTTGGCGCAAAACAAACCGGCGTGACTCGGTACCATAAAAATTTAGGTTTTGGATTTTTGTAGCAATTGCCGTAACTTTCAGGTTTTGTTTTGGTGGACCAGAGCTTAGATATTATGCCTACTAATTCATCTTCAGGGTCCTATTTTTTTTACGCAAATGCAAACTAACCGACTAAGTACTTTAACATGTTCCTCGAAAAGGTTTAGAAGTCGTGTACCAATGGCATTAATTCCTATGACGGCAAGAAAGCTCAGCACAGCCACAAAACCTGATCATGTTTGCACTTAAGTACGGCTTGATAACTTGTTGAATTAATGATGTTAAAATGGGGTGTTGCAGTATTTGTTGTAACGTTCCTTAGGCAGACTTTTAAAAGAGTTTGTCGGAGGAATGCTTCAACAGCTATTGTAAATTTTCGGTTGACCACAACTACTTGCCGAGTACCGGCATCAGAACGTCGATCATTACATGTTTGAATTCATTCACAATAACTTTGACATTTTTGTCACTTATGCAAATATGCAACAAGCACTTTCACAAGATATCACAAGTTAATATGACTATTAATTTGTTAGTGTTATGGTTTATTGCATGATGATGATAAAAACTTTGGTTATGATAACTATTTAACAATTATCCCTCGAGCCCGAATGGGCTAGAAGCCAATAGTCCATGAGGCCGCATTGTTTTAGTAAAACCATACTAGTTGGTCAAAAATCAGAAGTAAAAAATCTTTTTTTAAAGCTCTAAAATAAATTTTTTAATGTTTACGACAAATATGATCACGCGCAATCGCTACTTGTAGGCTATCACTAATAGCCTATGAGTAGCGTAGCCAATCAGAATGCAGCTATCATGATAGACCTCTAGTATGATTTTACTAAAACGATTTATAGTGAATTATAGCAAAGATGAATATGTATAGTTATATAACAACAATTAGTAACAGCAATTAATGGTCTCTGTCCAGTCAGTAAAAAATATTTCAGTCTTTAATAATCAAAATGATACAACTTGTAGTTTGACTACTCTGTATCATTTACCACAGTTGATAAGTACAAAAACACCTTTATATATAATATTTAAAATTTTCAGGGGAAAAATGTATGGGAATGTAATAAAAGAGGACTACAAATAAGCCACGAATAATGCATGCTCTGGTAGACCTCTTTATGGTTGTTATTGCATCATGGGTATTTGGGACATGAATATTTATAGAAAGCCGAGTAGCAAAGTAAGGTTTATCAATGATTACTCAAAAACAATTTCATTTCAAATACTTGGCTTCTCAGACAGCCAAGGGCACCTCTAATCTTATACACCTGCTAATTTTTGGCATGCGATGTTACAAATTACATGAAAACTGTCTAATCTCTTTACAAAAGTGTTGTTTGCCAGAGCAATCATGTGGAACTGTCTTGCTCAAAAACAACAGGCTTCTAACAAAATCCCATCATTTCTAAAGTAATTTTTGGCCAACTGAGCCAGAAATCAGTGTGTGATTAGAATATGAACTTATGTCACCTTACTGAAAAGCTGAGTGTTCAAAACATATGATTTTGTGAGAAATCATTGATAAATCTTAGTTCACCACTGGACTCTCTGTAATTCATGTCTTGGTTACCCATGATGCAACTACAACCGTGAAGGGGTCCATTGGTTATAGTTCTGTTTTCTGAAACTCATAAATCTCATTATGAAGCAACACAAAGCAAGCTAGCAAAACTTTTTTGTTTTTTAATTTTCTAGAATATTTACTAAAAGGAATAAAACAGTGATGATGGGTGTGGAAATATGGGTAACTTCCTTCATACCCAGTCCTCAAATATGTTAAATTGTTCATCTTATTATTTACTTTATTATAGACTGTCAGAACTCAGAAGAAAGGGAAAAATACCAATGCCCCAGTGAGGTTTCTTCCTCAGCTTCCAGAAGTGAGTAAATAATTATATAGAGCTTCTTTTACTCTAGCTATAAACTAAATGACAAGTATTGTTTAATTGTGATACTATTAAAAGCAATTTTGGAAAACAAGATTTCATTAAATTTGATTTTTATTAAAATCTTTGGTTATTATTATTATTATTATTATTATTATTATTATTATTATTATTTTGCGATTCTCTCCAGTTCTTCTGGGTCTTGTTAATAGTCATGTCTCAGCTACTTCCCACAGCTTAGAGACACAGCACTTTCCTCAATATGTGAGCTGTTCTCAGAATGGCTGACAACTGTGTACTTCCAATGATGCATGTCTATAATGTCTAACTTTCCATGGCAGGATTTGACATTCCTTGAGACTGTCCCAAGTATACCAATCAATATTGGTGTATTACTGTCATTATCATTATTATAAGTGTAGTTATCTGTGATTAAAGATGGAGGCTATGTCTTAGCCATAAGTCTTCCTTGCAATGCCTTTGAATAAACAAGTCAGAAGCTTTATAAAAGACTATATACTGTTGGCTAGCCTGCCTAAAGAGAAACCAAGATTAACTGTCAATATGTTTGATCTGCATTATGATTAGAATAAAAAAATCCTCAAGCACTCCTTATGTATATGATTCCAAGACAAATTGTGTGAACCTGGCCATATCTATGCCTTGTAGGTTAAACAAAGGCTTAGAGATAATTATTAAATAAATTAAGTTAACTTTAAATAATTAACTTTTCTGCTCATGTCAAACTATAGGCTCGTCACAAACCTGCATGGCAGCAGAATCCGCCTGCTTTTTTTCTTAGTCCTAATAGAAAAACAAGTAGCGAGGAAGATGATGCTGCTTTTTCCTTTGGTGAGTAAAACTGTATCAACTCAAAATTAAAATATTCTAAAATGTGAATTTTACTCGCATTTAAAAAAAATAGTAAAAGCAAACACTATTTAAATTATAACATTTTGCACTTATTAATTAACAATTTGCCTTTTAAGACCAGCAATTGAGGAGTATCTATTGGTCATTCACAATAACTTGCCCGATGAATGTGATTAATTTTTTTCATTCAAATCAGAGCTGTAGCATTTAATCGATTAATCAGTTTTAATTTCCTGCTCCTTCCTCGGTTGAGTGCTTTCTGAAAACTCTTTTGCCAAACTAATTAATTCATATATATTAAATGTTATACACCAGAAGATGTTTTGCACCTGTTCGTTAGGAAGAAAATTCTTGACTGAGTGTAGTTAACTAATTGCCTAATGAATGTATGTGAGTTTGAATATTTGCATTGCAATTAATTTTCAAAGCTTTTAAAGCTTAAATAGAAAATTGTTCTTTGAAAAATGGGTCATTTTCACCAACATCATAATTGGGATAACAATATAGAATTATAGGTCTGTTTTTACAATATTAAAAAAAAAATTTATACTATAAATGTAACAAATGTTTTCAACCATAATTATGACCACTAATCTACACTGTTTTATAGCCTGTTGATGATCAATCAATAAGATGGAAAATGTTTTACTTAGTGCTACATTTTATGAAAAAATTTTCAAACATTGTAAGAACATATACCTACACACTCTCTTTGAAAAATATTTTGAAGTTGTTGGTAGATGAAAACAGTTTCTTGCTAGTTAGAATGCTTTCTGCTGCTAAGAGCTATTTCTGTTTTCCATAGGCCCTGGTCCTGCTAAAAAGCCAAAGCATCTCCGCAGCAAAACATGGGATACATCAAATGGCCACTCCTCACCCTCACCACCACCTCCACCCGGGATGAATGGGAAAAAACATGGTGTGGCTTATGCACCCAAAAAGGATAGGGAAGCTTTCCGCAGTGCTTTGGTTAACATAATCATGTGAGAAAAATTTTAGTTGAAAATACAGATAAACTGATAATAATGCTTACAATAGAATGGTGGTATAAAATATTATCTGTATATTAAGTACCTGCAGTTGTGTCTGCTTGTATACAATGACTACAAACGCTTATCATAAAGTTAACCCGCTGTTTTCAAATGAAATCAATACTTAACCCCTATCTTGACAAATTTTTTGGAAATCAAGATAATTAAATCTTAAAATTGCGAACTTCCCTATTTGTTAAAGCAATGAAAATTTTCAGAATCTACATGAAAAGACAAGAAAATGAATGGTCACTTTGTAGGTTTTCAATTAAGCAGTGGTTTTAGAGTTAGAACATTTAAAATTTTTGCTGAAATTATTTTTAGCTGGATAAGGGTTAAACAAAGTTTTACTGTTAACGCGTATATATCGGAATTGAGAAACTTAGAGTAACTGTACTAGAAAGTATGTCAAAAAAGATGAAAAATGTTGTTTATTTCATTAAAATAGCTCTTTCAGTTGCTGAGAAATTAAGGTTTTTCAAATATGCAAATTAGATAGGTTGTGATGCAATGTCAGGAACTCAGATGAGAGTAAATTATAAAACCACAGCTATCGACTTGAACTACTTCTGCAATGGACTTGAAACTTGGCCACAACTTCATACTCATCAAACGACATTCAACTATAGGAATTTTGATGTTGACATAGCAACACTTCATTCACTGACCTCATGTTTCTAAAATTTAAAATTTCTGTTTTTTTCTATTTTAAAACATTTTTTGCTCAAGAAATCAGTTACAGTTATCCGTTATGGTATTTGCTATATGCAATGAAAAAGAGAAGACTTCATTTTATATTTTGGTGCCAAAAATTTTTTTACTTCAAAACAAAAATAGAGCCGGGACCGAGGATGTTGCCATAGCAACAGCATAACAAACATGTGTATGTGTTAGGGTAAAACATTTATGCAAAGTTTCAGGGTCATTGATCTGGTATTTCATGAAATACTTGTTGTTTTGTGATCTTTCCATTTTTCATATTTGAAAAACCTTAATATCTCAGCAACCGAAAGAGCTATTTTAATGAAATAAATGACATTTTTCACCTTTTTTGACAAACTTTCTAACACTCTAAACTCCATAAATCCGATATATACACTTAATGTGTTCTGACTTGTTAATTGACGGGTCTAGTGCATATTATGATGTAAGCGACTTTTGATGAATTTGTCAACTCTCCTCACATTATCCTTACTATCTCTTCATAACTCTTGGGAGAATTTAGCATTTCATATGAAGTCACTTATGTTGTTTTTGCACGTACTAGACCCTTCAATTGTGGCTAAACTCATCTGCAACCTGACTCACACACTGGCTTATTTTAGGCAACAAGAAGTGCCCCCTCCAAGGCCAGCTTCTGCTGGTGAACTTCCACCCTTAGAAAGGTCAGATTCACCAACTCCTGCAGAGAAAGACATCTTGGTATGTTTCAGCTGATAAGGCAAATGTTGATAGTCATACAAAATTAACGCACACCCTAATAGTGATTTAATCAGAAGCAGGCACACCTATTTCGACTTTCTTCTGATCAGTGTAGCTGTAGCTTTGAATACCCGTAAAACGGAGCACTGACAGAGGGAGGGGGTAAAGGACGCACCGTCAGCTTCCATTGATACCAGCACTCTCTGAGAGCTGAAGGAACTATTGATGTTAAATAAAGATACCTTTAACTTTACTCTTAATAGTGGAATTCTCATTTAAATGCCCCAACATACCCTCTGCAATCTCTAGCTTGTAATTTCCTGTAATATGTAGATATAATCTTTTGCAAAGTTTTGTCAAAGGATCTTGTAATTTTTTTCTGTCTCAATTCCTTCCTACTCATTGAGATTTGCATCTTTCTATTTCATTTCTCCATCTTTTGTAGAAACTTTCTTTTTGATCTTTCTGGCAAATCTCTCTTTTTATTTGGTTAAGTACTTAATTCTTATGAAATTATGATTTAATAAGTTATTTTCCCCTAAAAATGATGAATATCAAAGCAGAATTTTCTTTTTTAACTTAAGAAAATAATTCCCAGGTTTTGGCATCTTCACTATGTGCATGTGTGTATCCCCAAAAAAAGGAGTCAACCAAGTAAAATAGCATTATGAATGTTGGTGTACACACATACATGCATGGGTAGATGGTTGTACAGTTCGGGTACCTGTGTCTGCTAGAAAATCAAGTTGAAGGCTAGCTGTTAATGAAACCACTTATTGAATTGACACCACAAATTGTTACTCTCTAGGATGGTACAGTATATCTATTCTGAATTTTCGTACAGTACTATAAACACTTCTGTACTTTAAATTAATAGCAAGAATACCCATCGTTTTAGGAAATTTTAAATCACATCATGAAGATCATTTCAAACTGTTTTGCAGCGTTACCTTTATTACATTCACAATGGCATTGACACAGAACATGTGGCACCAATGGAAGATTCCTGGCTGGACCATGTGCTACACTTGGTTCCCAAACCACTTAAGGTAACCCAGATACATACCTGCCCAACCAATCTTATGACTTGATCAAGTTAAAGCAGGAGTCAGTGTCATGCCTATAGCATATTTGTGACAAAAATGACCCAACGCAAAGCCTTCAATTCCATGTTAGAAGATCAATTTCTAATTGGTTTAGTGGTAAAATTCAAAACTAAGAAATATTCGACTGTGTGAGGTGAAATAGTTTGCAATGAAAGAAAATTAAAGTAAATTTAAAGGGTAGGCAAATCAAGGAAATCCATTAAAAGCCAATACTTGCAGTGTTATACTTAACGAAAAGTATGTTTGTAGGACATTTTAATCACCAATTTGGCAAGGTTGCTTCTCAACGTGGCATTTTGTCACAATGAAGATGAAGTTTCCGGTCTACTGGGATCGTAATATATAAAGGCAGATTCTATAGGTAGTATTTACAAGATTCAATAGACTAAACTTTAAAGACCTAAGTTATGGCAGATTTTAGTATATTAATAGTTTGACACTCTTTGAATAATGATAATAATGAAGATGCGTTTCACACTTGTTTCAGGATGGATTTGAATTATGCATAAAGAACCTCTCTGATGAAATGAGAGAAGACTATTTACTTAGTGTAAAGAAGGCTATTGGTAAGCTTTTTCACGACTAGTTCAAGGTCAAACCCATTTGATTAGAATTACCCTGTGAATGCTGCTAATATTTTTGGTATCATTTAGTAGTAGAAAGACATAAAACCTTCATGTCTCAAACAGCAACCAAACCGTACATTAGGATGTGATTACAGTGCTGAACATTTTATGCCACAAGTTTGAAGATATTAGATACCAAAGGTTGAATAAGTTGAGTGTTCTGTTGCATCATTCTTGTTACTTGCATCATATAAATAAAAACCTCCTGCAACTTGAGGCTTAACACACAAAGAAATAATTCGCGAGTTTCATGCAAGATATTAACGTCAAATTGTAAAGAATTTATACAATTTATACCCTGAAAACGTTGATGTTCAATTGGCCAATAATTGTGATTGACGAACAGGAAGTGTTGCTTTCAACGGTTATGTAATAGGAATTGATGTTTATTTGTTTAATTGTATAAACAAAAAGGTTGGTGAAGTGTGTTAACTTTGGGTTCATATATATCTGTTTTCCTCTTTCCAGTGGATTTTGTGTTAAAAGACCCAAGAGAAAAGGAAGATGACAAGAAAGAAGAAGTCCTGGAACACAGATTAGAGTAATACATATTCATTATTTTGTTTAGTTTTTTGATATGTGTTTCTTGTATAAACACTTGCGATGTATCTGGCGAGAATTTGACGAACTAAAAAGGTTAATAATAATGTTGATACTGATGTTGATTAAATAAAACAGCTAGTATCAGTCAAAAAAAAGATTTGGTCTAACAGACTAGACCGAGATTGTCGTTGTTTGAAGTGCAGCTTATTGGATTTTGAAGCTAAAGGTCACCGTTCATACACTCTGTGCTTGTTTTCACAGACTGGACCAAGTCCCAAAGCCATGGTATCGGTCGTATCTCAGCGCACTTGGAACTATGGAACAAGATTTGTTTGTCACAAACCCCACAATGGCAGCGGTGCTTGATCTGTGGCACAAAAACTTTGGGTAATGTTCCAAACATAATTTTTCTAGTCACCATGGGAATATGAGCTTTAATAATAGTCCTTTGAAGTTTTCGGTCTCTCACTACTATGGTAACCACCTATATCATCCCTTTTAATAACTTGGATTGCAGTTACTTATCAAACAGAAACGGTTGCAACCTAGCTGTGTTGAAAACTTTAAATAATAGAGACATTAAGCACCAGATGTCGGTGTTGCCACGGAGGCTAGCCGGAAATCAAATATCAGTAGATGACGCGTACTTGCATACGTCATGCAGTCGTGGTTATAGTGACGGAGGTGAAAAGCGTCTTGGCGGCCTCCGTGACGATTACCAAGACCGTATGTGGTGTGGAAGTACTCTTCAATTACCGATATTTGATTTCCGGTTGGCCTCCGTGGAAATACCGGCGTCTGGTGCTTAAGGTCTCTAATGTCTTCTTTGTTATATTTTAGCGTTGATGCAGAGAAAGTGTTTTGTTTTTAGCAAGTTGTTTGCCCTTTTTGGATATAATTGTTGAATGTGGTGCAATCCAACTAACTGTTGTTGTGTATCACTGACTCTTGATTCTATCTTGTTAGTACGCTGAGACTTGTGGACGTGCATGATATCAGGCTGAGGCCTGATGCTTCAGAACTGGCCATGTTCCAGAACATTGTAATGAGACACATTGAAATTGCCAAGGAAACTTTACTGAAAAAGTGAGTCAAGTATTTTTCCTACCATATCTGTTGAATAAGTTTGTCTGAAGTCTTTAACAACGTGAAGTAGATACGAGATAGATGTTGACGAAACGCTAAGTAGGTACGAGATAGATGTTGACGAAACGCTAAGTAGGTACGAGATAGACGTTGACGAAACGCCAAGTAGATACGATATAGACGTTGACGAAACGCTAAGTAGATACGAGATAGACGTTGACGAAACGCTAAGTAGATACGAGATAGACGTTGATGAAACGCTAAGTAGATACGAGATAGACATTGATGAAACACTAAGTAGATACGAGATAGACGTTGACGAAACGCTTAGTGGATACGAGATAGACGTTGACAAAACGCTAAGTAGGTATGAGATAGACGTTGACAAAACGCTAAGTAGATACGAGATAGACGTTGGCAAAACGCTAAGTAGATACGAGATAGACGTTGATGAAACGCTAATTAGATAGGAGATAGACGTTGACGAAACGTTAGTCAATACCAAATAGACGTTGATGAAACGCTAAGTAGTCACGACATAGACGTTGACGAAACGTTAGTCAATACCAAATAGACGTTGATGAAACGCTAAGTAGTCACGAGATAGACGTTGACGAAACGCTAAGTAGATACGTAGATAGACGTTGATGAAACTATTTGGTGGGGTATAAACTGACTCAAAGTTTTATGGTTCGGGTAAATGTCTTTATATATGAAAGGTTTGAGCTTAAACCAGAGTCAGCCATTTGTTCTTTATAGAGTCGTTTAGTAATATATACTTTTTAAATTTTAGATGGTTCCCAGAAGTCCAAAACATCTACTATCAAGGAAATAAGCGGAAGCAAGTGCCCAGCAACCAAAATGCCAAGAGATTAGAAGCATTTTTCAATGCTGCTGCAGTTTTGATGACTAATGAGCTTCAGATGCTGGCAGTGAATTCCATAAGTGATTACACTCAGCTGTTTTGCCCACCACCGGTAAGTTCTAGTTTTAGGCCTCATGTTTTCCTGTTGTTCCTTAATGAACATGATCATAGAGCATCTATATCGTATTATTACAGGTCAAGTAGTATACCAGTATACCATCACTTCACTTTATTTCTTCTCGCCCTCGATGTCTTTCTACAGCTAACTAAAACTACACTTTTTCACAGTTTTCAAGCCTGTATTTAGAAATTTCCAGCAGTTTACTCTTTGTACCAGGTTCTAATCATTAACTGACTAGACGAACTTTATGCACTTTTTCAACAAAAGAACTACAATTATTCAACAGCTCGTAAACTAGAAAATGATAAAATTGGTGTACGTCGTAGTAGGTGTTGTTGTTAAAGCCTTTTACAAACGTCGGAATGTTGCTGTAGCGTTACACAATTCAAAAGGCATTGTTTTAGATATGTAAAGACCACTTTACCCACTCATGAAGTCAAGGGCTGTAAAACTTTTGTTGTCAAGAGGTTACGCGCCTGTAGTCAACACAAAACCGTCTTTCTTTATACCTCAAACAACTGGTGACGTCCAAGGACTTATTGATTTTTGGATGGTAACTTGTTTTTAACAGAGTATTAGCTCGTATTAGTGGTTGAATGAACCTGGTGTAAAAAGGTGCGTGCTTTCAATAAATTCTGATTCTTTGCCTTCTTATATTTAGGAATCCACGCGTGCATTGGAATTCTCAGGTTTTATAATGAGACTTGTCCTAGAAGGAGACACAATTAAGTTCGAGCCAGATTTCAAAGACTTTGAGGTAAGTTAAGACTGGGCCATCGTCAAAACTCCCCCAACTCACGAAATTTTCAAGAATTGTTCTTTTCATTTTATGAAGAGTGCATAGAAATTGAAGCAGTGTGGTATTTCTTTATTTTTTTGTGCATTGACATAGATTTGACGCTTTTTAGGTTGTGCTCTTAAACGTCTATGATGTAATGGTAAAGGCTGTCATGGTGGTGCCAAGAGTAGAAACCAAACTGTACTCAGACTCTGTAAGTATTAAGTCTTAGATCGTATAGACCAATGCCAATTCTCATTTTGACTGCCAACGATGTGCGTTCTTTCTGCTGTAACTAAATTGTTCTTTTTTGGTTATATTTCTATTTATGCTTGCTTTGTCCACCTTTTGTTTGGCTGTGTACAATAATGTAGTTTTTATCCTGTTTTAAAAGCGTGATTAAAACCCTCGAGCTGTGCAAAATGAACTTTACATACATTTTGGATCGTTGATTATGTGTATCAATCTTTGAAGACCAAAATGGTTAATTATTTTACTTATATTAATTGTGATTTCACTTTACCTCCTAGAAAACAAAAAAGAATCTTAAGCCTGTCATCTCTGAAGAAATTGTTGCAGATGTGAAACAAAAAGTATGTTGTATTGTTGTAATGAACTGCGGGTTATTTTACCATTGTTGAGCTAATTTTATTTTCGCTGAGAACCTAACCTGTGGTGCAGACGGCAGACCAGTCAGTGGGTTGATTTGGTATTAGATTTTAGGTCGTGCTAAATTTTGTTTGTTTTAACAAGGAAAGTTGTTCTAAATTTTCTAAACATTGACGTATTTGTTAGTTCATCTTCTTCTATCTACAATTACATTTACAAGTATATTTGTCATGATTTAGAAAAATGTTAAATGCACCCCACGTGAACACCAACCCCAGTACAAAGTGAAAACCTTTGAAATCATGTTTTATTTAGGTTCATGCTGTCATAATGAACGAGATGAAAGGACCAACCGAGCATCTCAAGTATTACGACAAATACAAAGACTTGATATCAAAGAAGGTGAGTGGTAGCGTTTGCGCCTTTCGTTAGTTCAGAACAAAGTGTTTTTCACTTCTAAAATGGTGAAATGTTTTGAACATACCAAGTTTGTTTGCATTCACAGGCTGATGCAGATGTGGAGCAGTTTCTTCTTGAAGGGCACAAGTTTTCAAGATTTTCAAAGGTATTCCTCAATTGTGGCTATAGTTAGTATACGAACTGGTTATGAAAGCCAGCAAACCTCGAAAGGAAAATACAAAGAATGTACAGTGGTGTTTTGTAAACGTACGTTCATTGTTTCAGGTGTTATTGAGAATGTTTTGACCGGCTACCTGTTGACTTGCATTTCAAAATCGTTTGTCTTTTGTGCACGGTCAAGAAAATGACGAACAAAGACATGCTACAATGGTTATGAATCAGGCAATGAATCTCTTAACTGTTGTGATCAATGAAATTATGTAGTTATGCTCATGAGAAAGTAGAAATGATTCTTGAATAACTCTTTGGTAAGAAAGACTATTTATTTTGTTTGTCTACGTTTACTTTACTCTTTCTTAAAAGCTTCCCTTTTTTATCTTAGGAAATAGAGAAGTTTGCAAAACTGATGGATGACATACAATACAATTCGCGTAAGGTAAGCTGCAAACTGATCATGTTCTCTCTATCATCGATTGCTGTCTATTATATTAAACTTGTTAGATATTATGCTGTTTAGCAGTGACTAATTCGTCGAACTGTGTGTTTGTCCTAGATTATTCGAGTTGGTATGTTTGAGCTGCACTGTGATGAACTGATTCGTGCTCTATCGAAGAGAGCTGATGGACTTCGTACAAAGTTGCTCCAAAGGATGAGCAAGGACCACCAAATGCTAAACAAAAAGTAATGCAAACACTCCTTATTTATTGCAACTATTTATTCTTGATCACTAGTTTCCACCCTATAACATTGGTACTGCTTGTGAGACATGACAAATTGAGGCATTTCATCGCTTGTTTTTGCAGTAAAATCTCAAGATATGACAAACACTGCAGCTTATGTGAACTGTTTCTTATTTCGTTTAGGAACTTTACTCGTTTTTGTTTTTCAGTATGTTTAATTCCTTTATTCTAAAAACTTACCCAACGTATGGTAATTGACTAGTTGTTTTTAATACTACTTGTAGGTTGTGCGAGGAGTATGAAAAAATTGCGGAAAAAGCCTTGACATCTCCCGCCAACACTGAGCATTTGATGGAGCTTAAGGTAGGGAATGATCTCTGGTCGTCTTGAAAAATTGTTGCTTTGTCGGTGTGTAAACTTCTTTTTTGTGCTTACAACCCATTGCCCTTCTTTTTGTACCTCTTAATATTGATCTATTGTTTTTCTTCATAGAATTACATCGAGCAAGTGGAGAATGAAACAATCTTTGATCTCGAGAAAAGGCTTGTTGAAACCAAAAACAGACTTGTTTTCCTGGTAGGTGTTTCGGACAAAAGTTCACTACGTAAATCGTGTAAAGTATATAGTTTCCATTTTAGACCGAAACGAACGATTTCTCTATTAGTGGTTTTAAAAGAAACAACCAGATTTAGCTCTTCAAACTCATGGCCTTACAAAATCTTTCTTGAATACTCCAACTTCTTTAGGTTGACTACGCATCGTTCTCTCCTGCTGACATGCGGCTTAACAATAGCGTTTTCCAGTGGCACTTTAGAATGCCGGAGATCTTTGAAGAACACAAAAAGATTATAAACGCCAATCGTATTCAGTACGAAAACAGTCTCAAGGTAAGGAACAAATGTTTACAACATTTAAACTCTTTGTTATGTGTGTCAGACGAAGCTATTGCGTCAACACATAACTTACTCTCCTTTTGATAAGTATATGGAAGGAACCTTTTGATACAGCTTTTGGTCCTGATTGCTTTCAGATGCGACGTGAGCGTTTTACCGAAGAGCTTGAAAGCTACGGCAAGCAGTTGGAAGAATTCCAAGATTTTGGGGACATGTCTGATATTCAGAAGTATCTCAAGAAAGCACAAGCGCTTAATCAGCGACTCGAAACAGCAATGGAGAAGGTATCGTAATCAACTCCTATGTTCTCCTTTGAAAGCGGAATAATACGAATGGTTGAAATACAGGCAGTTGTTTAAACATTAAAAACCAACATCAGATTCACTGTTTGAACTATTAACAGCAAAGAGTGAGACAAAAAATTTGTATATAGATTGTTGTAACTACCATTAAACTCTAAATGGTTAAAGTTTTTTGCTAGTCATTAAAGCAAAGAGTAATCACTCACTATACGTGTTTTCTTCAGAAATGTGTTAGAAACGTATTTTCATCCAAGTTGTATTGATTACTCTTCGTCTGTTAATGTTTTTCGCATTAAGTGGTTGGTTATTGGATTTCAATAAATGATTATCTCCTATATTTTTTGTGTTAAACTCTAATAAATGTTAAGGATTATGATAATTGTTTCGATGAATGTCCATTTTCATCAATAGACTGGCCATTTTCATCAATAGACTGTCCATTAACACTAAAAAGCTATAGATTGCACGGCGATCCTATTGAAACTCATGCTTATATTAAGCGCGCTTTTGAAAGTTTTTTTCGCGCTATCGAATATTGGTATGTCGTTAATGAATATACAGTGGTTTTATTGAACTAACGCTTGGTACGAATGCATGACTATTTTGCGTTAATGACTCGCAAAAGGTGTAAGATACTTAGGAAGGGCATTTTCGTTGTACTATTTACAGACACCCAATCAGCCGGTGATCATACGTTCTCTTGTTTTAGATCATGTCTTCTCTTGTTATAGATCATATGTCTTCTTGTTTTAGATCATGTGTTCTCTTGTTATAGATCATGTGTTCTCTTATTTTAGATCATGTATTCTCTTGTTATAGATCATGCGTTTTCTTGTTATAGATCATGTGTTCTCTTGTTTTAGATCATGTGTTCTCTTGTTTTAGATCATGTGTTCTCTTGTTTAAGATCATATGTTCTCTTGTTATAGATCATGTGTTCTCTTGTTATAGATCATGTGTTCTCTTGTTTTAGATCATATCATGTGTTCTCTTGTTATAGATCATGTGTTCTCTTGTTTTAGACCATGTGTTCTCTTGTTTTAGATCATGTGTCCTCTTGTTTTAGATCATATGTTCTCTTGTTATAGATCATGTGTCCTCTTGTTTTAGATCATGCGTTCTCTTGTTATAGATCATGTCATTTAACCAAGAGGAAGAAGCGTTCGGATGGGATGTCACAGCTTACCCGCAGAGACAACAACTTATTAATACTCTCACTCCCTACCTCAAACTTTACGAAACTACCGTGGAGTTCCAGACGAAGTACAGGTATGTAACCTAATTACTCCACACACTGATTTGTATACTTTGTTTAAACCTCTTTAGGTGTTATGTTTTCGTTTTTGAAACTTAAAACTTGAAAAACGTTAATTGGTATCCAAGACTGGGAAAATTTTCGCCAGCTAATCGATATGGCGCTGTTCCTTTTTCCTTATGGCAGTGCAAGTAATAGAGCTCTCTAACCTTAATTGCTCAATACATCGAATTTAGTAACTGTTTGGATTATTTTAAGTCTTGCACACCTTTATAAACATGCAGTTGACCAGGAAAATCACTTAAACTTATCTTGAGAAGAGGGTTATTTATGGTTTAAGCCCAAACCAGAATTTGCAACCCGAAACTGAAAAGTTTTCCTGATAAATAAATTCTCCCTGTTTTACTTCAAAAGGGAGTGGATGGAAGGACCTTGGGGTAGCTACGACCCAGACAAAGTTGAAGGAGAAACAGGAAACTACTGGAGAGCGCTTTACAAGCTGGAGAAGCAGTTTTCAGAAACTCCTGCACCAATGAAAATTGCTGAGAGGGTAAGTTGTAAAGTTTTCTTTTAAAGACTTAACGTGTTTGTAAGTTAAGGATTTTAAAGGCTACCTTACATCTGTTCTTTTTGTCTTCTTGAACATAACATTTTTTTCTGCAAAAGTACATGGCATCGTCACAACTTTAACAATCTTCTTAAGAATAGTAACTAAGAAATTCTTCAGCGCTTCTAAACATAAGCTTTTCGTCCCCATCAGACAAAAACAATATTAGATGTGTGTGCACACGTTTATTAGCAGTATGTGCCCATCTTCAACAAGTAATGCTAATTTGCAAGCAAAAATTGATTGTATTCTGTTTTAATCGTCAGATGAAAGCCAAAGTTGACGAATTCAAGGAGCACTTACCTCTAGTCCAAACTTTGTTCAATCCTGGTCTTCGGGATCGCCACTGGGAAGCTATGTCGGAGATCCTTGGCTACCCTCTAAAGCCTGACGAAGACACGAACCTGGCTCGAATGGTTGAAATGAACCTGGAACCGTACCTTCCACAGTTTGAAGGCATCAGTGAGGCAGCCAGCAAAGAGTTCTCTCTTGAAAAAGCCATGGAGAAGATGGTTGGAGAGTGGGATGACGTAAGTGATTTGAAGAACACCTGGTTTGTTTGTTATAATGACTTCGATTGTAAACGAGAACGCGTAGTCACAATGAAATCCAGGGACCTTAAAAGTAGAAACCATATTTGAAAGGTATGAAAACCCGAAAACACGAGATGATTAAACTTTAAAGCGAAAAGATGGTAAAAGGGTAACATTGATGTTAGAGTTATTGGTAATACACGATAGCTTGTAAAATTGTATTTTGCTTTCTCTTATCAGCATTGTAAAAACAAATCTCAGGTGTCTTTAATAGGATTATGTTAAGTAGAAACAAATACAAAGTATCTGCTTCTTCGTTTTATGTAGATACCCTGATGTAATTGTTTTCCACCAGATTGAGTTCACGATGATTCCATACCGTGAGACTGGTACACACATCCTGTCTTCCATTGATGATATTCAGAATCTGCTGGATGATCAGATTGTCAAGACCCAGACAATGCGGGGATCCCCGTTTATCAAACCATTTGAGACTGAAATCAAGTATGTTTGAGACATCTTAGTAGAGTCATAAAAAACATATGGAGATTTTCCTAGTACGATTGGTGTAAACGTTTTAGCAACCTTACGATCATTTCTGGTTTTAATAAACATTTGTTTGTTCTAAGTGCACAATAGTGCTTATGTTATACTGAATAATAAAACTCTTACAACTTCGCAATGATTTTACAGGGAATGGGAAGGCAAACTTATGCTACTCCAGGAGATCCTTGATGAGTGGTTGAAAGTACAAGCGACGTGGCTTTACCTAGAACCAATCTTTAGCTCGCCTGATATCATGGCCCAGATGCCAGAGGAAGGAAGGTAAACGGGTACAAGTGTCTTAACAAATTATTACCGCTGCTTGCAACAGACGTACGTGTTTCCACGGAGGCCAACTGGAAATCAAATACCAGAAGTTCAAGCGTACTTGAACACGGCATGCGGTCGTGGTGATCGTCACGGAGGCTGCCAAAACGCTTTCACCTCGGTGACAATCACCACGACCACATGACGTGTGCAAGTACGTGTCAGCTACTGATGTTTGATTTCCGGTTGGCCTTTGTGGAAAAACGGATGTTTGATGCTTAAAGTCTCTAGTATCTATTTGAAACGTTGATCGACTTATATATGATAAATTCTTAGGGTACGATTGTTTTATGTTGAAACCGTTTACACTCTAGGAGACAAGCGTTTTAGAAAGTACCAAATGAGAGGCTAGGGTTAGTCAGAGGCGGTAAATACAGTCAACCAAATGTGCTCAAGACAGCACCTAATACTTTTTTTTATTCTAGACGTTTTGGCACTGTTGATAAGAACTGGCGAGACATCATGAAAGTTGCTGTGCAGGTTGGTAATATCTGTAACGGTTGAACCAATTTTAGTTATAGATTTTCCAGTGTGGAAGGAAAATGTGTTGAGTAAAAAAAGGAAGAACTTTCTTATGTGGTGTAGTTGTTTAAAAGCTGTGCTTATTCTCCACTATGTTTGGCTTTGTTTAATTCTTAAGTGAAACAGTTTATTGACCTCTGTTCTGCTTCCTTCACTCAGGACAAACATGTTCTTACTGTGGTTAACATCGAGAAGATGTTAGAACGTTTGAAGAAATCTAACGAGCTCCTGGAGTTGATCCTTAAGGTAATGTTAACAAAGCTGTTTTCAGTGTCTGAGATTTTGGGTCTGAAAACAACTCACCTCATGCTTTTCTATTACTAGGGATTGAACGAGTATCTCGAGAAGAAACGTCTATACTTCCCAAGATTTTTCTTCTTGTCGAATGACGAGCTGCTAGAGATCCTTTCAGAAACCAAGGATCCGACAAGGTAAATTCAGTGTTTAATCGTATGTATTGTATGTAAAACAGAGGAAGCAACAAGAATATTGTTGTGACATTGACATAAGCGGCTTTCGTTTTGTGTTGCCCAATTTTTTGTAGTTACTCCCGGAACATCATAGGGTTAAAAACATAATCAAGTTCTAAGCTACTTCACAGTTTTTAAAGTTTTGATTGATTTTGGAGCATCATGTGTAAGAATAGCTTTGGTATATAGTTTTCAAAAAACTATTGAATGCGTTGGCGCGTGGATATAAACTTGTAGTATTATGTGAAAAATAAATCATCGTCGCCTGACGTTTTTTACTACATATTTTATTCACTGAGTACCTATACAAGGCCTTCGGTTTTTAAGATTCTTTAGATGCTCAGACGAAGGGCTAACGCTCGAAACGTCTCACGCCGACGATAATTTATTTATCACATAATACTACATGTGTAAGAATAGTTACATGTTTGCAGAAACTGTCATCTATTAAGAACCACTCAAACCATTTTGCGTCTAGCAATTGAAAAACTGTTTTCCGTCTTGCAGAGTACAACCACATCTCAAGAAGTGCTTCGAAGGTATAGCTAGTCTCGAGTTCACCGATACACTTGACATAACACACATGAAGAGCTCTGAAGGTGAAGTTGTTCCCCTGAGAGACGTGATATCTACAGTTAAGGCCCGTGGTCAAGTGGAAAAGTGGTTGCTTGAGCTGCAGGATGGGATGATTGCCAGTATTAGAAAGGTAACTAAACTACTTTGTTATATACCTAGACTTTCATTCAACAAAACGAGCACTGTGATTGGTTCATTTAAGGTCACGTGCCCCTGATCAAATTCAAATGTATCCCTAGCGGGGTACAATTGCGCAGTTGTTGCCCGCCAACCAACTTTGTTTGTTTTTGTTTTATGATTGTTAAAGGGAAAGTCTAAATATATAACAAAGCACTTGATGTTTAGTCCCTCACAGTTTCCCTGGGGGCTACACATTAAGTGTATATTACTATCCAAATTTTGCCTCGTTTTACTACCTTATTTATAGTTCCTGAACCGGTTCTTATCTCGTTGAGTGATGATCGAACTAAAACAATCAAAATTGAAGCAATTTTTTCTGTCAAACACCTCGAAACCAGTAAGAGAGCAGGCCTGAATATTTCACGGAAACGATCGCTTCCGGTTACGTGTCGGTTACGTGCTGGCAAAATGACGGAGCCGAAAAATCGTTTCCGATGGCGATATGAACAGAATCAGTTGAAAAAATGTGTAAAAATGGCTATAAACTGTTGTTTTGTGTCGTTGTTGTTTAAATTCCTATAAATTTAATGGTTGTTTAGAGCCCTCAAAGATTCAAAGAACCGCAATCTCCGGGAGCAAAATGTATTTTACATTTTGTCATAGATGCACGCGTAATGTTTGCTTACCAGAAATACATTTATTATAAAATTCCAACCCTGCTTTTTTATAGTCTTCTTTATAGAAAAAAAAAGTTTCCCTTGATCAAAATTTACAGAACCGAAAAGTGGTTTCCGACAGTTTCTGAAATATCCAGGCCTGAGAGAGTCTTTTAGTTTTGTTAGAAATAAACTCATTTCAATTGTCAATCGATTCCTGTCCAGTTTCTTGTGACACCCTTGGACCAACGTTGCCTGTCTCTTTTAAGGTAATCTTTGAAGCCATTGAAGAGTACCCAAAAGCAATTCGCGAGAGCTGGGTGAGAGAATGGCCAGGGCAAGCAGTGCTGTGTGTCACACAGTATTACTGGACTCGGGAAATACACAAGGCTATCAAGGAAGGACAACAGGTATGGCATAACGGCTGATCGGTTTTGTTTTAATTCGAGTAACTGTGAGGTTCTTACGAAGTGAGCATGATTACAAGGGTGCGTAGACATATTTTTCACTTACTACTTATGAGCAATTGAATAATTGTGTATTTTTGTGAAATACCTAACTAAAGACTGAAAAGAATCAGAGAAGGTCTTCCAAACCATGGGTACTGTTTGAGGGTAGCAGAGGCTCTGGTTAAGAATCAAAGGCAGTTAAGAGTAATTAACAGCTTCTACTTTTAAGGTTACAGATATGTAGGAAAAGCATTAAAATGCATTTGGAAAGGAAGGTTCTTGATAATGATTCCAAAATCTTTAGTGGGGCTAAGCTGTAGAGTTTTTCTTTTTGTGTTCCAAATAGTTTAGTCTTTGCTTTTGATATTCAAATGAAACAGTTCAACTCAGTCTTGAGTTGTTTTTTGTTAGATGCTTGCTCTTTGGACCTTGAGGTGCCAATTTTCAAGCTACGAACCAAAATATGCTCTCGTATCCTTTAGGCTCTAGGTGCCTATCTTCAGCTGAACAATACTCAAATAGACGCAATCGTCGCACTGGTTAGAGGTAAACTTTCAAAACAGAACCGAGCTACCCTTGGGGCTTTAGTTGTGTTGGACGTCCATGCAAGAGATGTGCTGGCAAGACTTTGTAAACTCGGTAGGTTTCATTTTAATAACCGATATTTTTTATATTTATGTTTCGTTCTTATATAAACATTTGTTCATCACCAACCCCCTCTAAATACTTCCATTCTTAACAGGTGTGAAAAGTGATGATGACTTTGAGTGGTTAGCTCAGTTGAGATACTACGTTGAAGTAAGTGCCTTGGTTGATTTGTACTTTTAGAAGAAGTTTCCTACACCCAAGCGTTGTAATTGGAAGTACGATTGAACTGTGGATTGCATCTTTAGCTCTGTATCCAAATGATAAGATTCGTCTTGTTCTTAGTATTGCAACGTTATGATTTTTTAGAAGTGTTGGTTGGTGTTACCACTTGCTTTTTACAGTATATCCTAAGCTTTCTGATGTAGTATTCTTTTACGGAATGCCTTTCAGGAAGAGAACATCATGACAAGAATGATAAGCGCCCAGCTGGCTTACGGTTACGAGTACCTAGGTAACTCTGGACGACTTGTTATTACACCGCTAACAGATAGATGCTACAGGTTGGTTACTTTGGCCAAGGTTTGGGTAGAGGTAGAGTCTGGGCTTAACTTCAAAGACGGTGTTAGTATTTGCATCAGGGTACTTGTCATTTTTGTTGGATTCTATGAGTACGAAAACTAAGAGCAAGAACCTTAAAATTGACATCTACATACATACGTGAAGTTCATAGATTTTTCTCATTTGATTATTTCAATCATTAATACTGCTACGAAAAACATCTACAGGTTGAAAAAAGATGCCTGTCTGTATTGCAGAGTTAAAGTTAACTATAATAAGGGATTTTTACATGACCGTTTTTGATTTTCCTATCAGCCATGGTGAAGTTAATTAGATGTCACAAATTCTTCTGTTTGATGGTTTTTCACACAACAGAACCTTGTTTGGAGCATTGCAACTCCATCTCGGTGGAGCCCCCGAGGGACCCGCAGGCACTGGTAAGACAGAGACCACAAAGGATTTGGCCAAGGCAGTTGCCAAACAGTGTGTGGTGTTCAACTGCTCAGATGGCTTGGATTACATCGCTCTTGGAAAGTTCTTCAAGGTTAGACACATTTTGTTATATTCTAGAATCTAGTTACGGAACCTTCGAAAATAACATGAGCATCTTTCTTTAGAAACTTGCATCCTCCAGTTGTAAATCTAAGTCTATGCTAATCAAAACTCCCATAAGGTGTATATGGCATAGGGGATCAGCTGCCACCTCAATCGTTGTAGTGGCTTTGAGAAATCAGTGCTGCAATGCAATCTCTTGTTAGCAACCTGAATCTGAATCTCTCAACTCAGTGTGCACTGCAAAGTTGGTTGGAAGGGTTCCACTTAGAGACAGGTCTTGTTTGTCAGAGTGTTACTGAAGCACTGCTGATTCAATGGTTGCCTAGTTGCACGTCTGTTGATAACTAGTTTTGATGAAACCGCATCTGCAAGGCCGTAAACGTTCTTATACCTCAAAGTAAGCTGGTTTATGGCTCTGTGTTCCTGGAGACTACGCGATCCTAGGTTCTTGATCATTTCCTGAGACATTTCACTCTTTACGAAAGTCGCTCTTCACGAATCCTGCAAGTCTGCTATGGACTTTTTTTTAATGTTGCCACTTCGTCTTTTCGCATATATAACTGCAGTAGCCAATCTGGTGTCGCACCAGGACTTGAGAACATTGTTCGAGATGCGTCGGAGTAGTCCGAGAGACCTGTGGAAATGCTGTGAACATGTGTGCCCCAGTCTAGTTTATATGATAGTTGAACCCCTCAATACTTATGGGTGTTTGTTCCCCCTCTTATGTAAGTAGAGAGAACTGGTATTTCTTTTGTATCGTTTAAAAGACGTCTCTTGATAATTGCTTGTAAAAGTCAGCGTTTGTATCAATATCTTGATGACCAAACGATGCACAAACAAAAGTTTAGTTTTCTTTGGTGAATTTCCCTTTAATATTCCTGTTATTAAATCTTTGGTGTTTTTGTCTTAGGGTCTTGCATCTTGTGGAGCATGGTCTTGCTTTGATGAGTTTAATCGCATTGATCTTGAGGTGCTCTCCGTGGTTGCCCAGCAAATTTTGACGATTCAGATGGGTAAGTTGCAGAATAACGTTTGGTTTTGTTATATACCTAGAATTTCACTCAACAAAATAAGCGCTGTGATTGGTTTATTCTTGGTCACGTGCCCCTGATCAAATTAAAATGTATACCAACCGGGATACAATTACGCAGTTGTTGCCCGCGCGCCGAACACATCACTGAAAAAGTCTCCTTAAAAGGGAAAGTCTAAATATATAACAAAGCACTTAATGTAAAGTCCCTCGTGAAACAAGCTAGCTTTGTTTTCCCTCATGTTCTGATTTTTCCCTTGACTTTGTCTCGTATAATGTTGCATGTGTTAGAACTCTAGTCTGACGAGGTTCTGGTGTTGTAATAGGTATCAACTCTGGTTCTGATACCCTGCTGTTCGAGGGGACAGAGATCAGACTCGACCCAACATGCGCGACCTTCATCACTATGAACCCGGGTTATGCAGGCCGTTCAGAACTTCCAGACAACCTAAAGGTAATGAATTCGTTCTTTGCTGCGTTTCAAATAATCCCACCCAACCTGAATCCCTCCACAATTCTTCATCTCAGTTACCGCTTTTCAACTAATTTTAAATTTGCTTTTTTTTCATTTCACTCGCAGGCATTGTTCCGTACTGTGGCTATGATGGTTCCAGATTACGCTCTCATTGCAGAAATTTCTCTTTACTCCTTCGGATTTGTTAATGTAAGTAATTTTGATGTTAATCAATGTTTACCACTGTTTAATCTCTTTGTATTTGACTAACGAGTATAACAACCAAATAACTAATGGTAAACTTGCTTGAATTCTTCGATGATGGCTCACTCATTGATTTGGGAACTCCCATACAACGCAATATGTTGATTTTGAAGTTAATACTAAAACTTTTTTTAAATATTTAAAAATTTTCTGGTCGGTTAAGTTACTTAAATAGTGTTACTCTTAAAACTTTCAACTAATCAACCATTATTTTCGAAACAACCAATGTGTTCTATTTTTTAAACTGTATTTGATGATTTAAGTGCTACCGAAAATCTGTAGTTTACCTGTCATACTGACTAATAAATAGAAAATTCGAACAAAATAAAGTGTACGTTTCCCCTTCTTAGAAGGCCACTTGTTATAAAAGCGGCGTAAAGTCCATTTTTAAATACTTTCTTAACTTAATTTCTTTGTGTTCAGGCGAGACCGCTGGCTGTAAAGATTGTCACCACATACACACTATGCTCTGAACAGCTGTCCTCACAGCATCATTACGATTATGGGATGAGGGCTGTGAAGTCCGTGTTGACAGCAGCAGGCAACTTGAAGGTGAACAGAAGTAGAAATTTGCTGCTTTTTTTTACATTTTCGTTCATAGCCACTCTCAACACGTTGGTACTGAACACCGTGAACAAGCCCAAGATCCTCGAGGATAAGGTTTTTGAGAGGATATAATGAATATTGTTATTGTATGATGTATTTTTTTCTCGATGTTTTTGAGGTTTGCAGACTCTCATAACCAGTATATCAACTGTGGTTAAGGTGAACACATGAACCTATGAAATTGTAAACTTGTGATCGCTTCATTCTCTTTATCAACTGAAATATTATTCAAGCGTGGAAACAAACAAAGTATATAAAGTTTATTTGTGTAGTTCCCTAACAACAAATGGTACAATCTACGCAAAACAATTTGTGGTATTTAATGCTGCTAGTAAGGAAATGTCATATGGAGTGGTGAAGAGAATGGATGTCCAACCTCAAGAATTGACATCCGAAAGCCGAAATATTGTACAGCAGCATCAAAGAATGGAATGACTTCTCTTAATAATTTTTATTGTACGACTGTATGCCCGAATTAATATATTTACCGATAATGAACAAATGTAAGATTTGTTAAACTCTGAATCATTAGAATGCTTTTTGTCTAAAAACATGGAACATTGTAACGCTGTTACTTTTGGTTCAACAGCTAAAATTCCCTGAAGAAAACGAGGACATACTGATGTTGAGGTCCATCAACGATGTTAACTTGCCAAAATTCTTGTCGCATGATTTGCCATTATTTGCGGTAAGATGACTGATTTCCCGCGTTTACTCAGATTTTTTGTATCGGGCAAAGCTTTCCAGTGATGCTAGATGTAAAAAGTTTTGAAGGCCACCGTAACCATTTTAAAAAAAGTTTACGGAGAAAATTTGGCTCCAGTTAATCAGAGGCTTACCGATTTCATGTCTAGAACAAGTTTGCCTTTCTTAACAACTTTGGTTAATAATAATCAACTCTATTTCAAGAGGGTAACACTTGACAAAAGGACTGATACACTTGTTGCCTTCAACAAAAATACTGCAATAGATAATTCAAATCAATTATTATATATACAAACATAACGTACAAACTCAAGTTGTTATTGTTTCTAATTTTCTTGGTCTGTTCACAGGGTATTACGTCCGATTTGTTTCCCGGGGTTGTATTACCGAAACCTGATTACTCGATTTTGTTGGGAGCTATCGAAGAAAACTGCAAAGCTATGAACCTGCAAATGGCCGAACAGTTTGTCACAAAAATTCTACAGGTAATGGGAAAAACTCTCTTTATGGTTTTTACTTTTGGGTGTAGCTTTGGCGTTGTCAAGCTCAATTGAACGATAACATAGCGCTGGTTTCCAGAACTCCTGGAAGTAATTCCTCAAGGTTTAGTTTTTAGTTTTCATTTCAATTACCTACTTTATGTTTAGTCATAAAAATGAGTTGTGAAACTAGTCAAAAAATATTTGACTGTATAAAATCATAATCCCCTAAACATGTTAAAGCACAGATTCTGGTAAAAATATAACTTAGTAACTCAATATTGTAGCACCTGTTTGTTTCCATGAAAAACTATCTATCTCATTTGTGGTATGCTGACAGAATAATATTTTATGCCCTTTCTGGTACGTTTAAAGGCAATTTTTATCATCTGCGGTACACTTAAAAGCTAATGTACTGTGTTATTTGTGGTACATGAAATAATTTATGTTATCTTTGATCTTGCTGTGACCTTTGTGCCATTAACTTAACAGATTTACGAGATGATGATCGTTCGCCACGGTTTCATGATAGTTGGGGAGCCATTCGGGGGTAAAACCTGTGGATATAGAGTTCTTGCCAGAGCTTTATCGGATCTTGCTGAGAAGGTAAGTATTTTTGTTTGTCTCTGGAAACATACCATTTCCGCCTTGCCAGCTGTGAGCGTTGTTTAACTAGTTTTGTTAAACAAGAAGTTTTCTTGTTCACCTATGATTGAAACATTTTAGAAGTGTATTAACCCGAATGAATTAAGCTGTTGTTGGTGTCTTGTGGTGCTATCAATTTAAAAGGAAAAGGAAAGCGCATTGCATAAATCCACACTATAATACTTATGATGAGTTTTTTTTTTCTCTTTGTAGGGACTCATGGGAGAGAACAAAGTTCAGTTTGTCGTCATCAACCCCAAGGCTATCACTATGGGTCAGCTGTACGGTCAGTTTGACCCAGTCTCCCACGAATGGTCTGATGGCGTACTTGCTGTCAATTACAGAGCATTTGCTTCCTCAACTGTAAGTGAAAGTTAGTTTAGGGTTGTGTTTACCGCGTATGGTTTGAATTAAAACTTTTTTTTATTATGTTTCTGCTTAATTTATAAAGTTCTAGTAAAGAGTTAAAAAAAACTTGTTTATTATCCTTCAGACACCTGACCGGAAGTGGTTGATCTTTGATGGTCCAGTTGATGCGGTATGGATCGAGAACATGAACACAGTACTGGATGACAACAAAAAGGTTCATTTGACTCATTCTTTCCTTTTTCTTTAATTTTTGGTGTTCAGATTCAAGCAATGTTTGTAAATATGAAATAAGTACAACTTGGACTTTTTTCAATTACCTTTGGTCGATTTCCTCAACAGCTCTGTCTAAACAGCGGCGAAATTATCCAGCTTGCGCCAACAACCAACTTGATTTTCGAACCGATGGATTTGGAGGTTGCTTCTCCAGCAACGGTAATTACACTTTTACGTTAGTTGGAGTTTAGTTGCTTCTGTCTTACTCTAGATAACTACATTGCGGTGCTCCATTATGAATTTAAGCCCAACTTGGGCAGATGGTGCATCGCGATTGGATTCGCAGCAGGTTTCAAAAAATTAAAAATGTCATAGGCACTTTAGGAAGCGGCGCAGTTCCGAGCGTTAGCGTGCTCGACTCGTAATCCCAGGGTCGCGAGTTTGAGCTTCAGTGAGACGACCGTGTTGTGTCCTTGAGCAAGACATTTTACCTGACTATGTTCCAGTCGTCTCAACTGTATAAAAGTGTACAACCTGCGATAGATTTAGTGTCGTGTCCAGGGGGAGTCAAAGACTCTAATCTGCTCAACACTACAGAAACTGCAGATAAGCGCAGGCCTGATAAGTCACTTAGGCTCGAAAAGGGGATTTAAGTTTTCTACTGAAAGAAGACTGATTTTGTCTTGTAAGTATATCAAAGTGAATACCCAGTACTCCTTAAAATTTTAGTCTCTTGATGCGCTGGTTGCTTCAACAATGCTCCTTCCAAGGAAGTTCTCTTAGTTGTAGATAAAGTATTTTGTGTTTCACAGAAGTTGATAAAGTTAAAGACTACAGTTCTCGAGATTAGAAAATCTAGTTGCGTTCTCTTTGCTGTACAGGTGAGTCGTTGCGGTATGGTATACATGGAACCTCATATGTTGGGCTGGAAACCCGTCATGACCTCCTGGATGAACACACTACCTAAAACACTCAATGAAGAGAACAAGGAACTCATACGAGATTTGTTTGAGAGAATGGAAGACGCTCTTCTACAGTTCATTCGCAAGGGAGGGTTCAAGGTAAGCAATTGCAATGGTTCCCTTGTGTTATCAGAAAAAATACAGCTAAATTTAGCCGGTTTTTTTTCCAGTTGATGGGAAAGTATAGAGCCTGCTTATTATGTGGGTGGTTAGTTCGACTGAACAATGTCTAAAACAGTGTGACTTTTACACTTAACAAACGGTAAACATTTTAGGACCTATTTTACGGTTATTGTTCTTTAGGCCATTTTATCTAATTTCCAGAGTTATAGTTTGTGTAAGTGCTTTCTCTTGCATTCTTTCTTACACGGTTTTATGTCTGCGTTACTAAAAAAGAATCCGTTTTGTATTTCAGGAACTGTCTCCAACAACAGATACGAACCTGGTTAAATCTCACATGAACTTAATGGATACCATGATGGACGAATTTCTGGATGAGCAAAAATGCAAAGAGCTAAATGAAAGAGAAATTGCCGCATGGCTAGAGGTAAAACAGTAGCCATGTTTGTTACGAGTGAAAAAACTCTACTCAAGTCATTTGTCCCTTACTCGATACAGTCTTTATACTTACTTACGCCCTTAGCTCAAGGTTGGAGCATGGACCATCGACAAAGGTTCTCCAATGCCTCCTCTTCTGTACCTGTTATTCCGTTTCTATTCAGTTCATTCCCATTATATCTCTCCACCCAGTGTTAATACTTAACTCGTTTGCCCCTTAGTCGATACAGTCTTTATACTTACTTAAGCCCTTAGTCCCAGGTTGAAGCATGGACTATCGACAAAGGCTTTCCAATGTCTCCTCTTCCAAGCCAGTTTTTTCGTTTCTCTTCAGTTCAGTCCCTTACTCGGTGCAGTCATAAAACTTTATAACGAGTACTTTACTTCAACGGAATCGTTATTTATCTTCCAAAAAGAGGTCAAATTATTGTTTTGGTTCTTTGTGCTTATATGTTGAAAACATAATCTTATTTGGCAGTGTTTATAGATCCTTAACGTTGTGTTTGACAAAACTTCGCAATTTTTCGTTGCAGTGTATTTATCTATTTTCCTGCGTGTGGTCTCTTGGTGCCTCGGTTCCACTGGCTGGAAGAAAAGCATTTGATAAGGTTTTGAGAGAAGTTGTTGAGGTGAGCCACTGTATTTGTTATAGTTAGCCAAACATCTTTATGCTGGCTGGCAAACAAATGTGTTTGTGTTTTTGCTGTGCTATATATAACAGCCTTCCCTTGTGTTTGTGGTTGTTACATAAGTAGGTTAGAGTTGTATACTTTTGAAGAAGTACAAAACACCCATTCAGTTTTCGCACGAACGAGTTTTTGGTTGCAAGAATAAGTCATTGATAGTAAAACATTGACGTTCCAACTTTTAGGCTTAGCTGATTGGTAGTGTGGTCTTAAAATTGTTATCTTTTAAGAATGTTGTGTTCGTTTTCCAGGGTCCTTTGTCACTAGAAACAAAAAGCAAGTACCACATCCTGGAAGTGGTGGATCCACCCCCACGACCTTTCCTCTGCCCTTTCCCAAGTAAAGGCACTGTGTACGATTACAGGTTTATTAAGGAGGTTAGTAGTACAGAGTTTTACAATTAGACACATTTAAATGGTTTTTAATTCATGTGCTGTTTTTCATAGGGTCGGTTAAAGTCTTACCCTTGTGTTTTCTTGAAGGTAAAATTAGACGAAATCTTTTGTACTTCAATCTTAACTTGAACTAAACTTAACTTAACTCGAACTTGAATCATCTTCTCCGTGAAGAGCATTTAGTACTCCGTATTGTAGTCCCTTATTCTTTTTATGAGATTGTTGGTCATTAGTATAATCACTCTGTATTTGACGGATGAGCTTGAAAACCGGACAACTACTGGTAAACTTGCTTGAATTCGTCGATGACAGCTCACTCTTTGATTTGGGAACTCCTTTACAATGGTAGTTTGATTTTAAAGGTTTTAAGAAAGTAAAATTTTTGACTCGATAAGTTCATTATGTGAGATTGCGTTGTTCATCAGTGTAAAAGTGGAATAGAAAAACAAGGCGACAGGTTGTTTAATTTATGTTACTAACCATATTCATTACTGCAACAGGGAATGGGAAAATGGGAACCTTGGACTGAGGAAATTAAAGACGCCCCTCCTATTTCAAAGGTAACTCCCAAATCTGTAGTTGTAACGAGCTGTTCTTTTGTTGGTTTTGCACTCATTTCCACAGCAAGAATGAAGGATTTTGCTTTGTTTCATCGAATACGTTTGAGGTAAAAAAAGAAAGATTTTGGAAAGGGGACGGTTTCTGTTACCAGTTTATTGTTTCGCAATGTTAAATATTTGCTAATAGATACGACTAACATGTTTGAGTTCTTTAATTGTTTGTTTGAGGAAGCTTTGCGTTTATCTAAATCATCGCATTGCCTGAATTCTAGTCAAGACATTACACATTGTGAATGCACTGCGCCTCTAAATAGTGAAGTTGACCTCATAGGGTCTTAATCTTATCCATAGGATATGATGTTTAGTGAGATCATCGTCCCTACAATTGACACAGTTCGCTACACGTTTTTGATGAAACAATTGGTGACGCACGGCAAACCCTGTTTGTTTGTCGGTCCTACTGGTACCGGAAAGTCAGTCTACATCACAGTGAGTAATATCTTTAACCACTATTTCTCTCTATATTTTATATTAGTTAACCTATAATGCTTATTTTTTCAAAATCGGATATAGTTTTTTTGTCAAATTAGAATGGACCACCTTGTCAAATTCATCAGAAATTGGTTTTCATCCATTTAGTAAAATCATACTAGTGGTCTATCATGAATGCTGCATTCTGATCGGCTACGCTACTCATAGGCTATTAGTGATTGCCTACGAGTAGCGATTGCACGTGATCATATTTGTCGTAAACATTAAAAAATTAATTTTAGAGCTTTGAAAAAAGATTTTTTACTTCTGATTTTTGACCAACTAGTATGATATTACTAAAACAATTATCCCTCGAGCCCGAATGGGCTAGTAGCCAAATAGCCCATTCGACCTGCGGCCTCATAGGCTGTTGGCTTCTAGCCCATTCGGGCTCGAGGGATAATTGTTAATTGCACTCGTCCTAAAGAGCCAGGTCGGTGGATCAGATTGACCTCCAACACGTCAAGTTTGTTTTTGTCGTAGATTAACAGTGAAAACTTTTATGTACCTTTTTTTACCCCTTTTATATTCGTATTACATTTATTTCAACTAGAGAAACTTGTACGTCTATGAAAAAAAATTCGTCTAGATTTGACATTTTAACTCTTTCAACATCTTGTGAGGGAGCATAACCTCGGCACCTCTATGAAGCCATTTGGTGTTGCTAGCATGATGATAATGATAATAATGATGATAATGATAATGATGATGATGATGATGTTGATGGTGATTATGATAATGAAGATGATTATGATAATGATAATGATAATAATAATATTTGCTATTGATCTTCCTATTACCACCTCTGTTCCACCGTCCTTGCCAAGTCAGATAAACGTTGTGTCCATCAGTGCTCTGAGTCATAACACTACTATTTACTAAGAAGTTAAAAAATCAGTTAAATTTATGTCTTGGGCAAAAATGGTTCATTGTTTCTTGATTTTCTTTTGCTTTCAGAACTATCTACTGAACAAGATGGAAGAAAAATACAAGCCTCTTCTGATCAACTTTTCAGCCCAAACAACAGCCAAACAAACTCAGGACATCATCATGTCAAAGTTAGATAAGCGAAGAAAAGGAGTTTTTGGCCCACCTTTGGGAAAGAAAACGGTAGGGAACACAAATTGTAAGTTAACTCGGAAGTGAGTCGTTTACCTAAATACTAACATTTCACTTTACTTAGTGCTGCTATAGACATCTTTTGCTTGGTTTGTTTTACAGGTTGAAATAGGTTTTTATACTAACAACATTTCGCATATCTTCTGAAAATGGTGAAAAAGGAATTGCCTTTGTGTAGTCTAAAGAGTCTTTTTGTGCTTTGTGCTTACCGCTATTCAGTAATAAGGCTACGTTGACAATAATACATAAAAACCACTACAGGTCGTGTTTGTGGATGACTTGAACATGCCAGCCCGTGAAGTGTACGGGGCCCAGCCTCCTATCGAGTTGCTCCGTCAGTGGATGGACCACTGGCAGTGGTAAGTTCACAATGTTTGAAATGTAGACACACAGAGTTTTTCCTGGCATTTGCAATATATTTCAAACTTTCAACACCAGCTGGCTGGTGACCAGCAAAATATGACAGCCATTCATTCAAGGCTATAATGTTCGCTTCAGAAAGTAGCCAGGTAGTGACCAGGAAAAAGGCAGTCTATCACTTTGTACTACCATGTTTGCTTCCAAAAGTAGCCAGCTAGTGACCAGGAAAAATGACAGCCATTCACCCAAAACTCTCATGTTTGCTTCTGAAAGTAGCCAGCTCTTGACCAGCAAAAAACGAGAGCCATTCACTCAAAACTTTCATGTTTGCTTCCAAAAGTAGCCACCTAGAAACCAGGAAAAAATGACAGCGAATCACTTAAAATTTTCATGTTCTCTTCTGAAAGTAGCCATCTAGTGACCAAGGAAAGAAGGCAGTTGCTCACTTAAAACCCTCATGTTTGCTTCTGAAAGTAACAATCTAGTGACCAGGGAAATATGGCAGCCACTCAATTGAAACTATCGTTTTTGCTTCCGAAAGTAACCAGCTAGTGACCAGGAAAAATGACGGTCACTCACTTGAAACCACAATCAGTTTTCAGACAGAAGCAGCTAAAAAGGAACCGGTTTGTTTTGCTGACCGCTATCTGTTAGGCACAAACTTGTGACATATTATTGTGTAATTAGAAAGAATGAGGTTCCCAAGGCTTTCATTGTTTACACTGCGTGGATTTTAATTTTTCGAGGTACGACTTAAAAGACACCTCCCCCATTCACTTGGTGGACATCCAGATGATCGGTGCAATGGGCCCCCCAGGAGGAGGACGAAACCCAGTTACTTCACGATTCCTCCGCCACTTCAACACCATCAGCATCACAATGTTTGACGACGCAACAATGACTAAGATATTTGGCAGGATCTTTGAGTGGCATTTCACTACCAAGTACGTGCTCTTTTGTGAGACTAGTAGAAAATGCCTCCGGTAGAATGAGGTATAGGTTGATGAAGGTGAAGGTTGTAAAGAGAATGGTTAAATTAAAAAATGTAAAATGGTTAATTAAAAAAGATTCTTGCAGTAGTGTACTTAGACAACTGGTAATCGTTTTTTAATAGAAACTTGATAATCTTGTTTACTTTTTGGAAAGGCAGCTAAAACGGTAAGGCTGGAGTTTTTCGCTTTTAATGTCAAACATTCAAGAATTAAAATTTGTTAGAGAGCAGCGAAGTTGCTAGATAAATAGATGAAACATAATAATTAGTATATATGTATGAACTAAAATCTTACACATAGCGTTTTTGTAATGTTTATTTGTAATACTTTTACAGAGGCTTCTCCAAAGATTTCATTCCTGTTGGAGACTTGCTGGTGCAAGCCACTCTACAGGTGTACAAGGCAGCAATGGAAAACCTGCTACCAACGCCTGCCAAGTCGCATTACCTCTTTAACTTAAGGGACTTTGCAAGAGTTGTACAAGTAAGTAAAGGAAGTCCTTGTTGATTCCTTTAACACATACTATTGATATAGATAAAGTAAGATTGGATTCACGTGACTTGTCACTCAGTGTTAGGCATCTTAACACGAGCTCAGTGAATAGCCGTGCTTGATGCAAGCAATTATTTCTAATCTAGCTAATGAGTAGCACCTTATCTAATATAAGAATGTCAAGAGAAGTAGACAAATGTAAGGTACAGTTGGTATATGTTTGATTTATTTTTATTTTTACAGGGAACTTTACTTTCAACTACAAACACAACGGAAGATCATAACTCCATTAAAAGACTGTGGGTTCACGAGGTAAAGATTAACAATTTGTCATTCTGAGAACAAAAGCAATTTTAAACTATTCAAATTTGGAAACTCTCAAAACGGAACAATGCAATGGCAAATAAAGGTTCGATTACATCCTTATTTAGCAATACAACCAAGGTAAAGAGAGTTTTAGCTTTTCCACTCCGTACCAAAGATTAAAGATTACTATCATACATCTCGCCTTACCACAGAATAGCACACTTAGTTCTTGAAAAAAGTCTTAACAAAGTATGCTTGAGATGGGTTTAAAAGTCGTTTTCATTGCAAGAAGCGTTAGTGTCACAAAGACAAGATAAGCAACAACTAAGTGCTTTCCAATACAACCGAAAATCTTAGATTACTTTTAACAACAATTGGTGTATGCGTTCCGTGTACGCACAGACGGTTGAAACAAATGTTTCGAAAATTTGAAACATTTCTAAGTTGTTTTATCGAAATCCTGCGAACCTGTATGACAATTTAATTTGTTTTCTCTTTCCGAATGTGAAAGGTGTTCCGTGTGTACTACGATCGTCTCGTGGACGACGGCGATCGTGACTGGCTGTTCAAATACGTGAAGGAAACGACCAAGTCACATCTCAACGTGGACTTTGACACATTGTTTGAGAGACTGGACTTTGACAAGGACGGCAAAGTGGAAGAGGATGACCTCCGGAGTTTGATGTTTTGTGATTTCACCGACCCAAAAGCTGATCCAAAGCCATACGTGGAGGTGCAAGATTTAGACAAACTGAGAGGGGTAGTCGAGACATATTTGGATGAATTCAACAACATGAGTAAGAAGCCCATGTACCTCGTACTGTTTAGGTAAGAAGAGTTTGTTGTGGGTGCTTACTTAAATATCAAACTGTAGAAGCTGTTTGCTTTACACAGACTATAAATACATTAGTACCCCAAGGCTGTAATTTAAGTTTGGTTTACTAATGTACTGTCAATGTTGCAGAGGTCGACCAGTTAGCAGGTTCAACTCGTAATCCTAGGTCTGCGAGTTCAAACCTCGGTCAGACCACTATGTTGTGTCCATGAACTAGACATTTTACCCGATTTGTTCCAGTCGACTCAGCTTTACAAATGAGTACCGGTTTCTGCTTGGGGCTTACCTGTGATGGTATAATGTCTTTTCCAAGAGTGAAAGACTCTCGTCTGTTTGACACTACGGAAGCTGGAAGTAAGCGCCTTGGTTCGAGAAAGGGTTTAGCTTATTGATGCATTCATAATCTTCTACAGGTTTGCCATCGAGCACGTGTCTCGTATATCTCGTGTTATCAAGCAACCACGTGGTCATTGCTTGTTAGTTGGTGTTGGAGGAAGTGGTCGACAGAGTCTCACAAGACTGGCTGCACATATGGCCGACTACGACCTTTTCCAGGTAAAACTGATAACTATTTGATGATGCAGTTCCAGGAAACACTCACGCTCTCATCTGGGAAAGGATATAGCCTTTCCTTTCCCCCTTCCAAGGAGTTTCTTTTTCTTATGGATGGAGCCCCGATTAGCCCCCTCCGACCATTACTTTTGATAACAAGATACTTCAGTAGTAAAGTAAAAGGAGAATCTTTGACATCGGCCTGTTCTGTTTTATCCCACATTTTTTGCCCATTGTCAATTTGTTAACTCAATTTTGCCTCCGGGTTTTGGAGGTCATAGTCATCTAAAATTGCAAAGGTGTTGAAAATGACGCTGTTGTTTACCATAAGCTTGTTACTATAACATGTTTATTTGATTTTCTTATATATCAATTTCCTTTCAAACCAGCAAACTCTGATGACTTTTTGTTTGCTTTCATCAGTTTTAACTCAAGGAGTTAACGATCGAACAAGCAAAAGGACTCGTAGTCTCTTTCGAGGTTTGCCGCCCGGGACCTACGGTTTAACGTTTTTATGTACCCTTATTCATTCTCCAACTGAAACTTGATTTATTTAAAAGAAATAGTTGGTTACTTCCAATTGCCGTTTCTTAGGTAGAAATTGGTAAGGGTTACACCTCTACAGAATGGCGGGAGGATCTGAAACTAATCCTTCGCAAAACGGCAGAAGGCGAGATGCCCGGAGTTTTCCTTTTCACCGATACACAGGTGAGTTGAAAATGTCAAGGACGCACTAGAGCCCTCTGTTCAAACGAAGGTTCAGATTGAATTTTATTATTTTGAGAATAACTTGAAAACAAAATTTCCATTTGGAAAATATGTAGTTCGATTTAGGCTAAAATCAGGTTCTAGAAATTTTTAGGGTTGTTTTCATTTTGCAAATTTCAGTAAACACATAAATCTCCTATCGTACGCTCGAACTGTCCTTTATACGCACAACTTGCATAGGGTTTATTGGACTACTCAGCGTATGAACAAAGTTAGGAAGTTATCATCGCGTTGCCTCAATCACAGTTTAACGTTCTATATCTGTTTGTTGCATTTTCAGATCAAAGAAGAGTCTTTTCTTGAAGACGTCAACAATCTTTTGAACGCGGGAGAGGTACCGAATCTCTTCGCTTTAGACGAGAAGCAAGAAATCTGTGAGAAAATGAGAGTCCTTGACAGGTAACATTGCTAGTTGCTACAGAAATACCTTTGTTGACGACTGACTTTAATGTTTAAATAAAATATGATTCAGGTTTGCCTTTTAGTTTATTGACTTCACTTTGTTTTTGCTCGTATTTCAATAATTTGGGTTTTTTTTTTTTTCAGACAACGCGACAAATCCAAGCAAACAGATGGCACTCCCGTGGCACTCTTCAACTATTTTATTGAACGCGTCAGAGACCAACTGCATATTGTGTTGGCCATGAGTCCCATTGGAGAGGCATTTAGAAACCGCTTGAGAAAGTTCCCCTCACTAGTTAACTGCTGCACCATTGATTGGTTCCAGGTAAATAAAAGAAAACCTTTATGGTATTGACAAGTTTTAGGGTTTTTTGTCCTTCTTTTAGGGTACGAAAAGCAATGTATCTCCCTACAACATAATTCACATGGTTTGAAGATTCTACGATAAATACTTTAACGTGTTTCAAATATCTAGTAATTAAGTGGCTAGTAACCCTAACATAATGGGACTAGATCATGAATATGATTCATCGACTTTGTGACCATACCCATGGAACAGCGGAGGAGTCAGTGAGCTCTTCTGACCCTTTTGGACAAAAAATGGGCACTGCATCTTGAGTTCAAATTGTGCCAATCGTACTGAAAGCATTTTTCAAACCAGACGCAAAGGAGCAATAGGTAAGAAGCTAAGCTCTTTCGGTGCTTCAGCCTTCAGTCGCAGCTCCTTCAACGACTTTAACGACGTTCTTAACAATAATTAACCCACAAATGAGTACCTTTTACTTTATTCGTAAGAACAAATTGTCATAATGCGATAGTCATGGCCAATGATGGATGTAAACACTAACTTGTTGCAATGCGGTAGTCATGGCCCCAAGATGCCCTAGAAGTGGTTGCCCAAAGATTCCTGGAAGACCTGGAGATTGAAACTGACGTTAAAAAGGGATGTGTACACATGTGTAAGAGCTTCCATACCAGCACACGTGATCTTTCTACCAAGTATCATAACGAACTAAAGAGACACAATTATGTGACGCCTACGTCATACCTGGAGCTCATCAGCACCTTCAAGACACTTCTTAACAAGAAACAAGTGTAAGTTGTTTTAGCTTAAGCTCTATGATAGATTCTTGTCTATTTATTTACCTTCTTGGTAGAATCTCCTCCCAAAGGTCCCTGCCCAACCTCAACGAGATCTTAAGCAATGCTCACAACGGAATGAAATATCTTCGTTGTTTCCATTTCGTAAGCATCGATACGCAACCAAAGCAGATAGAAAACCTTGGCGGGTACATTTAATAAAAATGTTTAACACGTCTTTTTGGGGGTGTACCTATTAATTTGCAAGCATATTGCATTGTTCAAGAACCAGTGCGAATCTTTGTTTTTACAAAAAGCAGCGTCTATCTTCTTGGAAGATTACCAGGGTTCGTACGCCATCTGGAACTTTGAATTTGTGAAATTTTCGTTCCAGCCTAAGAATCCCTTGAAAAATGTTTTTTTAAGAGGGACCTGGAAAAAGTTTGCTCCCCACTTAGGGTAATGATAGAAATGTTTTAAGTATGTTTTTTGTAGTTTTTCTGCCGTTTTAAGAAACATCAGTGTGAATGTGTCAAACATCATCTGGAAGAAAGTTCGTATTTTGGTGCTCGAATTGACTTTTTCTTAAGTACTGTCTCTCCTATATATCGAGGTCTTGCAAAATTCAGCACACCTTGAAATTACCTGGAAAAGTCCTGGAATTTTGTTTTAAGCAAAGTGGAATAACCCTGGATTACGCTTTATCACCATTATTAAACTAAATAACAACTGATTTTTCTGTTGTTATTGTTACTACAATTGTTATTGTTAAACTGATCTCTGTTATAATGCTTTTATTTATTTAGTTGTTTATTTGCAACAATATTTACACAGAGGAGCCCAGTTCAGCAGAGCTAGTTTGAATGGGGCTCTGTTAAAAAATTCAGCTAAAGACAAATGCTTTACAATAAAATATTATAATATCACAGAGTAGGTAGAAAGAAACATAGATACGTGTACTGTTTTTATATATAAAGCTAAGTTAATTATCGAGATCTTAGATATTTCTTTAAGCCAGTCTTGAATTTGGTTAAATCGTGAGTCCTCCTTTTGTCCAGCGGAAGGGTATTCCATATTTTTGTACCGCTGAACCTAAAGGAGCGCTGATACTAAGTGTTTTTGGAAAAAGAGCGGCAGAGCAAATCTCTATAGCGTGTGTTATATATCTAATGCTTCGTTCATTTTGCACACGTTTTCAGTGAGGTAATGAAAGCAAAAAAGCGTTATGAAGTTGGCCTGGATAAACTTGCTTCGGCTCAGTCTCAGGTACGTTGCAAGTATTGCTACTTTCTTGCTTTAAAGTTAAGCCTTACCTTATTTTGTTATCCTGTTTTTAGCATGCTGTAGTTCTAGCTTTGTTCAAACTTATGAAGGACAATAAAAGTAATGCCAATCCTAGCCAACAGGTGTTAGTAAAAAACACTTTGAGTACAACTCCGAAGAACATTTTTTGTATTTGACTATGAAAAATGTCCTTCTGATTTCTATTCATAGCGTTTTATAAAGGCGAAAATTGTTTAGTTTTAGTAGTTCCACCAGTTGTTTGAGGGTGTTGGGAACTGTGCACAGCACCTGTTTAGTCCTTTTACATAGTAAAGACTCCGAATTAAGAGTATTCAAAGCTTCAGCTACACTGATGAATAAAAGCCAACTTGACGTTCACTCACCGAGGATCGGAATGGCGACCATTGGAGAAAAAAATAAACATAAGTTGTTTTGAATTAACTTTTGAGTACAACGGTATCTTCGCAAAAGATTCCTATTCACCGTACTAGCTTGTAGACGCAACAATCTGTGTAGCTATTTTCAAATGTTGCATGGCTAAACAGGGGCATAGCCAGGATTTCCAGGAGGGGGGGGGGGTCCAAATTGGTTCCAACGAAAACGGTTGGTCTGAAACCCTTACATTACGTAAACGCAAATAGATACCACGGTGACGTTCACTGTACTTAACGTAAGCATAGAACAAAACGGAGGATTTCAGGATTCGAGAGTCCATTACACTCTTGTTGGGATAGAATCATTGTTAAAAATAGGAGAGGGGTTCCTTGGCGTGAGAGAGGGGCTTCTGGAATCCCTGGAACTCTCCGCTGCCTACGCCCCTGCTTAAGACACTTCTATTCAAGAAACTCCTTTCCGCCAATCTTATGATTAGGTGTCGGGCATGCAACAAGAACTTGAAGCTCTTCAACCCCAGCTGATCCAAGCCAGTAAAGAAGTCGACGAAATTATGGTTATCATCGAAAGGGATTCTGTTGAAGTTGCAAAAACGGAGAAGGTAAGAGTATAGCGGAACACTGCCATAGTTTATGCAGCTCATGTTTTCGGATCTTGTTGCAATTTTTATCCGATGGAAAGTACACATTCTAAAGAAATGAAAAAGACAGAGAACAACAAAACACTTCTCATTCATTACACGTGTACCACCACCCGTACTTTTTCAAATCTTATTTGAAAATATCTTGTTTTCAAATTTAAGCTCAAATCTTTTTAAAATCAGACAAACTATCAACTGTTAACGTCGCCGTGAGGTGATTGGAAAAGCTGAAGTTTTGAGCGTTAGCCTTTCGTCTGAGCATCAGACGAAACGTCGGCTTTTCCTATCATCTCACGGCGACGATAATTTTTTTATCACATAATACTACAAGTTTATTTCCCCTCGCCGACGCTTTCAATAGTTTTTAAAAAATTATATTTCTAAATATTGTCAAGTAAACATATTTGTTTGCTTCACGTTGATATGCTTATCTGTCTTTGCAAAGTTCTAAACGAGTCCCGGTTAACTTTCGCTTCCAGTTTAAAGTGTACATATCCAAATCATGGAACTTGGTCTGTTAGAAAGTTAATAAAAAAAGAAAAACGTCGTTTATTTTATTAAATTTTGCAAAATAGATAAGCTGTGACGTCAAACCAAGTACTCACAAGTGTAAAGATCACAAAACAACAATCGCTTCTTGAAGTACCAGATTAATGACCCTGAAAACTTTGCACAATTGTTTAACTGTAACACATTCCCATGTTGTAGAGATAACTGTTATTTTGTAATTCGACCCATTGGATTCCCGACTATGATGTCACAACTAGTATTAAATAGACCTTTTTCAGTTCCAGATACCACTGATAAAAATAGACTGTCGGCGCATTTATTTTAAAAAACATTTATAACCCACACAGGTCGTCAAAGCGGATGAAGCTGTTGCAAATGAACAAGCAGCCGCCGCCCAAGCCATCAAGGACGAGTGCGATAAAGACCTAGGAGAAGCGATTCCAATTCTGGAGTCTGCTCTAGCTGCCTTGAATACTCTCACTCCAGCTGTAAGTATAACAAATCAGTTAACACTTATCTGCGACTGTTGTACAGTTTACGACCATTGCCTTTTCAGGTAATTGAAAATTCTTCACAGGTGGTCTTTTTAGTTTTTGGGACGTTGTATAACCCAAATATTAAATTTTTAAGGGCTTAGATTTAAGGTTTGAGATTACTTGGATGGCAGCGGGGTTAAAAGGAAGAAGAAAGCAAAGTAAGAGCTCGTACGAAGGCAAAACAGCTGCTGTATCACAGCTAGAAATACCTCAGCTTGTTCAGAATTTGTTTTGAAAGACTGTTAAAAACGCATTTTGTTGCGGTGTCGTTTAAGATTTGGACAAACAGCATTCTATGTCAGCTTGGTGTTGTGGTAAGCTAGTAGCTGTCGCATTTAAAGAGTTTTTATGATAGCGGTGGTGACGACGATTGCTAGAAAATGTATGCAAAGATCGAGTTTTTAACTTTTAAACTGCTTTTTAACTTCCTAGAGTAAAACTTTCATTTTCCATCAAGATGGAATTTTGAAAAAAACATCTCCTGGACTTTTTGTATCTCTCCAAGATATTGGCTTAAAGCTTAAAACAGACAATAGAAACACATCCTTTAAGTTTCGTCTTGAATTTTGTGTGTTCTTGTGTTTGTAGGATATTACAGTGGTGAAAACAATGAAAAGTCCCCCTGCTGGTGTCAAGCTTGTCATGGAAGCAATTTGTATCTTGAAAGGTGTCAAAAGTGACAGGATTCCCGATCCTTCGGGATCAGGTAAGTGTTTTCCTTTTACCACAATGATACGCAGGGTTCGTCCAGGTCCTTAAAAACCTTAAAAGTCCTTAATTTTCACTTTCTAAAACTTAAGGCCTCAAAAGTCCTTAAATTTTACAAAAATCAGTCATGGTCCTTAAAAAGTCCTTAATATTTTGCTTTTTTCTCGTTATGATAATTGGATACATCTCAACAATACCCGGGAAATGCATTTTTCAAGAATCTTGGCTCGAAAGGGCAGAGTTTACTGGGTGGCTTCAAGCAGTACCTGGAGATCTGTACAGAGCTTCATGCAGTCTTTGCCACAATATCATAAAAAGTCATGTTTTAGGTCAGTTCTGGTGGTTGATGTTGTCCATGGCTTAGGTTCTCAAAAACCAATAATCATACCTTAAAAAGTCCTAAAAAAGTTCTTAAATTTTGCTTTGAGAAAAGCGGACGAACCCTGGATACGAGTTACAAGTTATCAACCAAATTACTCTGGAAAGTTTTCACTGCAGGGGCACGCGTACACACCTTATAACATTGAGAACGCACACATCATGAAAACATATTGAGGATATTAGATGGCCGCACGGGGTTAAGAATTCTATTTTCGAGTGCTGAAAGTATCTCTCAGGAGTGAGTGAGACGAACAAGTGACAGATACTTGAAGCACGAGAAGATAAAACGCTATCCCCAAGCGACCATGTAATGTTCTGTTGACTTTATAGATACTGATGTAACTCCAACTTACGTGATATTAAAGTTTCAGTTCCAATCTGAACCCAAAAATCGATCCTTGCTCACCATAGAGCCTCCAGTAGCTCAGTGGTTAGAGCATCCGACTAGAGTACGGAGGGTCGTGGGTTCAAATCCCATCTGGGGCTTGGATATTTTCCCAGTTTCTCCTTCACTTTAATATCACGAAAATACAACTTGTTTAAAAGAACAGGCCTCGCGCCTGTGGAGGAAGCTCTTGTGATTGGCTAACCGTGTTAGTAACCATAACGACAACAGTATCCCCAAACGTGAAAGATAAAAAAGGTATCTTCAATTTGCGCGTTGAAAGTATAATATTTTAGTAAAAAGGAAAATCCCCCTGTTTCATGAGTATCTATATGATAACTGAAAAGGTTATTTTTCAAGTGCACGCGTTGAACAAGGACATAAATGCGTGGTGAGTTTTTGTGTGTTCGTGTGCAATACTTCAAACCGCAAAAAGTGTAATGGCGTTTGTTACCATTGAGGATTAGCTACGTACTTTTAGGAAATACCATTGTCATTGGGTTATAGTTGCACTTCTCAGCGTAACTGGCAATTATAAAACTTCCATCTGTTTAGGTAAAAAGATTGAAGATTTCTGGGGTCCTTCCAAACGTGTTTTGGGAGATCTGGGCTTCCTAAAGTCACTACAGGCTTACGACAAGGTAAGAACTCTGTTGACAGTTATATATGCTAGGATTGTCTTTTTGTGGTGTTTTTAACACGGGCCTCCATAGTGATAGATAGTGTTAGGCATTTTATTAACTGTCTCTTACCAATTGAACCCATATCAGACTTCAAAAGAAGTTTTGGTTATCATTTCCGTCTCTTAGCAGTGCGATCCGTGACCAAATCCTATGTTTCACCATGGCTAAGGTTTGATGAACCCATTCTCAAATTGAAGTTTTTTCTTCGGGTTTTCCGGTTTTGCTCCCTCTGCAAGTTTAATCCTCATTGCAAAATCTATACCATTACTTGAAAGATGACTCAGTGACTCGTAAGACAAGCAACCACTTAGATCAGTAAGTAAGTATTTACTTGCTGTAAGAACTTGTCCCTGACACTCTGTCTTGTTTCAGGATAACATTGCGCCAGCAATTATCAAGACAATCCGAGCAAAGTATACATCCAACCCCGAATTCGACCCTGATAAGATTAAAAACGCCTCAACCGCGTGCGAGGGATTGTGCCGATGGGTATGTGCTATGGACAAATACGACAAGTAAGTAAACCCGTTTGTGTCGCATCAACTGAATACAACTTAAGTGTCCGGTTTAGCGCGCTTCCGGGGAAGTTTTGTTCAATAGTATATGAGGAAATGTATGAAATTGTAACAGCACTTATATTTAACTTACACGTGTTACATCGAAGTGAAGAAATAGCTTATTGTTGAAAATCACAACTCCAATGCTTCTGCGATCGACTTCCAGTAGTTAAACCCATCGACGATAATCCTTCTAACATTGGGAATCTTGGAAGACTCAAAACGACGTCAACACTGGCTCGCCAATGTCTTGTCTCGTACCCTGAGTCAAGACTTGATCGTTGCGCTGCATGTATGTTTGACTATGCATCTACGCCATGTCTTCGGTTAACCATTGTCTTCTTTACTTGATTGTTGCGCTGCGTGTATGTTTGATTACGCGTTTACGCCATAAGTGCGACTACCCATTGTCTTCTTGACTTGATCATTGTATAGCAGCAGCGATTCAATTTTTTTTCTTTGTTCAATCGAACTCGTAGCGCCCGAAAAGTTTTCAAAGTTGGCAGAACAATAACAAAAAAACTGAAAGCTTTCTTTTTGGAAGGATTTTTTAAGTGTCGCGATAAGTGCTCAAATAAAGTAAATATTTAAGGTGTATGATTCTTTTTCCTGTGTATGTAGCTTTTCACACTCACATGGAATCGTGCTGTCTGTTCCAGGGTGGCTCGGGTTGTCGCTCCAAAGAAGGAGGCCTTGAAGGCTGCGAACGCTGAACTGGCTGTTGCTATGGCGGTAGGTGCATTCGCGTAATAGGTTTCTTTTGTTCCTGATTTTATCAGAAGCTCTACAAGTCATATTGTAACTAATTCCAGGTCAATTTATAGCTAAGAGCCCAATGTGAGTTGCACTCCTTTGCGATGTTTCAAGGAATAACAATGTGGAAATAGGACTTTGTTCCAAGTTTTTCCAAAAAGTTTTCCGGCATTTTGTTGGGGTTTTTGAACTCGGCTAATTTCAGGCATTATGGTTCACAAGCAAACTGTATCAGGGATTACGACGTACAGAAAGTACAAGTTCGGTAGTGTAGATATTATAACCCAGTATATCAAATGAAGTAAACAAAAAAGATAATTATTAAGAAAAACTTTGTGTAAAATGCAACAAGCATTTGTTTAAAGGTATTGCTGGTTCTCTTTGTTGATTGGTCGTCATTGTACATAAGTTCACGAGCCACTGTTTAACTCCCAGTGCAAAGATGCTGTAAGACTGAAATTTGGACCTGGTCTTCGGAAGTTATTTGTCTATTTCAAAAGCTTTTTGTTTATTTAGCTAATTTCTTTGATTAGGTCTAACACTATTAACGTTAACGTTAATAATAATTAATATTAATTAACTGATTAATTTAAAGTGAAAGAGAAACTGGGAAAAATATCCAAGCTCCAGATGGGATTTGAACCCACGACCCTCCGTACTCTAGTCGGATGCTCTAACCACTGAGCTACTGGAGGCTCTATGGTGAGCAAGGATCGATTTTTGGGTTCAGATTGGAACTGTAACGTTAATAATTAACGTTATTTTTTTGTACATTATGTTTTGTTGCCATTACAGTTAAATTAAAGAACCCAGTTTTGTTCATCCATGTTCACGTTACTTTGTTCGTTCCAGAGTCTGGAGAAGAAGCGAGCAGCACTCAAAGAAGTCCAGGACAAACTTGCCAGGCTACAAGAGAAGTACGAAGCAAATGTCAGGAAAAAAGCTGACCTTGAAAAACAGGTAATGATCGAGTTTTCTATTTGTTTTCCTATTTGCGTGGTTGGTATTAAGACAGAGGTCGGACAGAGCACCTGTCGAACAGGTAAGGGGACGCGGAACTCATTCGAATACTGTGTACGTGGCTTAAGTGTCTTGTATTTGTTATTGTAAACTATTTACTGAATGTCATACTTTGTTTTGCTGTTTGGTGCCCTTCTTCTTCCTCATTATCCAACTCACACCTTCCAGTGAAAAAAACATCAGTAACTGGACATCATCTTAGTTTGTTACCAGAAAACAGGTTTTTATCGAAAAACTGTTTCATCTTTTGAAATCTTTCTTAGATGACTGTGATTTAAAGGCACAAATTATTGTTTAGCCGTCTTTAAACTAATCTGGCTGCTTGTATCAGGTAGGCCTGAGAGCTTGCTAAAGTTGATGGTTTCTGTTTTCTTTGCGAATGATTTGTAGGTTGATTTGTGTACGAAGAAACTTGATCGTGCAGAGAAACTGATAGGAGGACTTGGAGGAGAAAAAGCAAGGTATGGTAGCGTTTATCATTTACTTGATCAGCACGGCACAATAACAGAATAGCACTCTTCTAGATAAGGCAGCTAAGCCCAGTGGTTAGGGGGTCGGATTTGCGTGATTTGAAATCCCACAATTGACCACTGATCGGATTTGCCCGTGTCAAATCCACGACGCTTGTAAATAGCCAACTGGTCTGCCTCAAAACAGTTTATTAAATGTTGTGGTGTTTATTTCGGGGTTACTGACATGCAATTGCGGATCTACCACTGTAGCCGAACTGCATGATTGAGTTTGAGTTGAATTTGAAAATAATCAAGATATTTTGCTTAATTCATTTTCGGGCGTATGAAATAATGACAAGAGAAAAAGAGGCTTGATGCAGTCTAAGAGACAGGCTCATTAAGGCAGCGCAGTGGCCGAGCGGTTAGGCCGTTCGACTCGTAATCCTAGGGTCGCGAGTTCGAGCCCCGGTAAGACCACTGTGTTGTGTTCATGAAGAAGACACGTTACCTGACTTTTTTCCAGTCGACTCAGCTGTATAAACGAGTACCAGTTCTACTGGGAGCTAACCTGCGATATATTTGTGTCCCGTCCAGAGGGAGTGAAAGATTCCCATCCGCTAAACACTACAGACTGACGGGAGATAAGCGCCGGACAAATGAGCCACTTAGGCACGAGAAAGGACTTAGGTAGCTTAGCCAGACCATGAACCATGTCGGGACAAGAAAACACATTTCCAGTTAGTGCTATAGACGGTTTTCTAAACGTTTCCGGTTGAAAATGTTTTCTGTGTTTTCTTGGTTTTTAGATGGACAGAAGCAGCCAAAGCGCTTGGAATCAAGTTCCACAATTTGACTGGTGACGTTCTTGTCTCTTCTGGCGTCGTTGCTTATCTTGGGGCGTTCACTTCTGCCTTCCGCCACGTGAGTAATTAGTGATTTAATGAGTTCATTAACTAAGAACTGAGCCAGCCGTAAAGATTGAACCCGGCATTTGACAAACAACAACTTGAGTTGGTGATCTGTCACCACTTTCGTTACACTGGTTCTATTCCCCATTTTTTTTTTGTTACCAAAAAACGGTAATTGAAGAAGAAATTATTGACTCACAAGCTGAATGTTCAGAAAAAATTCTGAGTCACTGATGGGAATCAAACCCACAACCCTCTGATTACTTGTCAGATGCTCTACCCACTGAGCTACAGATATTCACATGGGGAGCTGAGTCACTGATGGGAATCAAACCCGCAACCCTCTGATTACTTGTCAGATGCTCTACCCACTGAGCTACAGATATTCACATGGGGAGCT
>JAOBAT010114857.1:0-37191 GCA_026413305.1 Hydrozoanthus tunicans
TGGTTAAGGGGGGGGGGGGGGGAGGAAGGGGTGAAACTTAAACTTGCTAGTCAGCGGTTTTTACCATTGGGACTGCACATCGAGTGACCAAACAATATCAAAGTCACTTTGATTCACGAAGGACGCAATTTATAGTAAAAGTTTGCTTTAATTGTATGGAAATACACACCTAGCCAAGCGTTCCAAAATGATTGAAGAAGAGGAGCCACACTATGGCTACGAGCAGACGCTGGTAAGTGATGTTCAACCACGAACCTTCGATCATTGACTCACGCGACACGTACACAGTACGCTTTAATGTAAAAATTGACCATTTGGTACGGTTCCAGAGAATGTTTTCCTCCGCTTTTTATAGGACACTTTGTTCTTGTCTATCTAGACAATAAAGTGCGGAGCTAGGCGAATTTTATTTTCATCGCGTTTTTATTAAGTGGTACTCACTGTTTTATTTGATCACTGTGACTGTGTAGTGTTTTCACAGCGAAGAAATTATTTCAAGCTATGGTCCAAACGAAATGCTTTAATTGTAGTTCAGTTCTAAAACAATTTTTAAATTGCTTTCCATATTGTCGACATATGTTTTACTTGAGTAGGTATTCAAGGTTTTATTAGGATTTTATTTAAGGAAACTTTGATTGATATCAGTGAATTTATTAACTTTTTGAGACTCGGCAATGCTCATTGTGTGTTTTAATTACCACAAATTTATGTCTAAGAGAGTGAAGTCAGATGATGGAAAATGTGTCAAACGTTCGCGTACCGTGATTTGAATAAAATGATCGTGTTTAAACATGAACGAGGTTGAAATATGTGTATTAAAGTTGATAAACTTGCTTTTTTATTGAAGAACGCTCTGACGTAACTGATCACTACACTGACAGTCACTTGTGGCATTTTGCATTTTAATATAGCAACATTGATATAAAATTACCAGTTAATTAAGTTTGAAGATCAAATAATAAGAAACATCGATAATAATTTTTAGAAAATTATCAGTCTAAACTTTGGTTTAGTACAGTTGCAAAAAGCTGCAATCAGTTTTGAAATACAATGACTGGTGCTATCTCAGCCACTGGCTTTCTTTGATTTTTTTTGCAAGTGATAGCAGCCCTTTAAGAACATAAGAAACTAGGGAACAGTAAATTCATGGAGCATGGTAGAAAGGCTGACAATGGACAAAGACAGGGAAAAGTTGTGTTGTATAGCATGTTTTAGGTTTGGGGACAAGCCAATATTTTTAATTATTTAACTGTTTAATGATTATGTTGTCAAATGAAAAGCTTGCATCACAACTTTGCATTTTTGCCAAGTAAAAACTATTTTAATTATTGGTTCCATGTTTAAGAGAAAGTATAAATTAATGATTAATTTCCTTCGAATGTCATTATTTTTAAAATATTCATGTATAAATCATACATGTAATGTAATTTGTATAAGGCCAATTCAGATGGCAAAGTTTGTAAAAGTTCTCGAGCAGATGAAAACTGTCGACTGATCTGCTCTCAAATTCTCCCAAATGTTCACCTTGGTTTTTTCGAGGCTACAAAGGCTCAGAGAACATGTTTTCTTAAATAATAATAATTAGTCAGTTTACATAACAGTGTGCTTTTACTTCAAATGATAACTTTAAGTTTGGATAATTAAGGTTGTCGTAAGGGGCCTTCCTTCTGAAATGTTTAAACAGTTGATTTAGGTTTTGGGTTAAAAATCGTCAGTATGAAAAAATGAAAAATTTTCTTTTTTAATCAATATGTACTAATGTTCTTTTTGTTTGAATACTAGATGTATGGCCGGTTTAAGACAAAAGAACTGCAGCAATTTGCAAAAGACCAAGCTGCAAAGCTTCGACAAGAGCAAAAGTTTCAAAGAGAAAAACAAGAACAAGAAGACTGCATTGAAAGAGATGACATCTTCCACACATATGATGATAAACTTCCTCCTCCCCTTAGGAGTAAGTAAATGTACCTGATATACATGTTAATTGTACAGAGTATATATGACTACACATCTACATATTATAATTATGTACTCTACTTCCCTGGTTTTGGCTATTCAGCTTTTTAGCTGTGACAGAAGAGTGCTTTTTAAAACCTTTTCCCTCCATATTTAGATGAGCCAGTCCACACCATAAAATGAGCCTGTCATGTAATTTATCAATAACAAATTTAAATATCAAAAGCACATACAGTACTTAAAAGGTGTTTCTTTGTGTTATTGCACAGCCACAGTGTGACCAGGTGTTTCCTGCTGGTCTCTGTATACAGTCTCTGTCAATAGTTTGTTCTGACAAACAGCTAACACTTCAAGCATCAGCATTTCTGTACTCCAAATGCAAAGATTTAAAACTTCATCTCTTTAGTTAGTTTCATAGACTGTACAATCATCTATAATTATTTCAAATCTTTTAATTAAAATACTATACTTAAAGGTTTAAAGACTGGCCAGCTGTATTCACTCACACAGAAACATCGAAACACAAAACTCCTCCAAACATAGTCGTTTTAGGCCGGCCGAAGGAACACTGGTGTGAATGTGTAGTCAAAGAGGTAATCTGGGAGCGAATTGAAAATCCCAGCCTAAACAGAAAAGGTGGCTTGAGGTTTAAATTTTTACATTCCTGGGACAGAGTGTTGAGAAATGTTCCATGCCGCCTCGCCGGCTGGTCTTGTGACCTGTCACGTGTCATCATAGTATTTGGTTTTTTAAAGATTTTACTGCATTTACATCAACTAGATGATTGATCTTCTCAATATATCTATGATTGTTTCCTTTGTGTTTTTTAGGAGCTATTGCCATGTCAAAGCCCTGCTGGAGCAGACTGGGCAGTGAATGGGTCTTCTTGTTAATACTTGGAATCTTTATGTCACTCATCAGTTTTGTTGTCGATCTTGCCATTGACAAGTGTCAAACAGGTTTATATGAATCTAGAGATCTATCCGTTGTTAATCAAAACTGCATTAACAGTTATAATGAAAATGTTTAAACCCTTTTCTAGACTAGACTATATACTTATGAATTGATCTATCAATTATATTATGGATGTACATTCTCTGCATGTGTCTAGACTCTGAGGAGACACAGTTTACAGACTGTACTATAAATTATTATATTATCATGGTAAAGCTACACAGTCATGCTATTAATTCTTTCACATCCAGTTACTGTGTATAATTTTTAAATCCTTCAAAGTTGAGCTATGGTCTACAAAAATTATTATGTTATGTAATTTTAAAAAGAAGCTTAAATAGTAATGTACAAATATTATACAGAATATATTAATTTAAAATTAATGATTTGTATAAAGTTATATTTATTCACACTGGATAAAACTAAAACCATTTTTTGTTCTGATTTCAGTTCATATATGGCTGTATGGTTTACCTGCAAACCCGTTTTTACAGTATTTAGTCTGGGTCACCTTTCCACTGATTCTCGTCACATTTGCTGTTGGGTTCACCCACTTAGTTTCTCCCCATGCAATTGGTAAGAACTTTAAAATTTTTGGCTAATTCAGGAGAGAGAGAGAGAGAGTTGTTGGAAAAAGTGTGTTGGAAAATAAAATATTAATCAAGAGGTCAACTGTGCTTAATCTCCCTTATCTGACTTTAAGTTAAATGTAGTTCTCCCTATAAATTATTTAACCTCCTCTATTCTTTCTTTTTAATCTTTCATGTAACTTAAATTTTTTAAATTCTAATTTGTACATGTAATTCAGTTGTTCTGTTTATAAAAAAGTTTGCTATTCAGAAACTTCCAAGCTATAAGAAATGAAACAAAGATCAGGTACTATCTTTCACTGAAATTACATGTTATAAGAACTGTAAAGATCCGTTTATTTCTTAGCTTTTAAATTATTGAGATTCAATTTGCACTTTGCACTAGTCTTGTTATTTTTTGCAGAAATAGATTGCACTGGTAGTCTGTCAACAGAAACAAAACATGACAAGAACTAATTTCATTTAGTTTTTATTTTGTTTTCTCAAAAGTTACACCTGCACCCTCCATAAAATAAATAATAATAATTATAGTAATAATTTTGTTTTCTCAAAAGTTACACCTGCACCCTCCATGAAATAATTAAAAGTTGTTTGACCTTCAAGCAATATGTTATCATATGAAAATGCTATCAGTAAGCAGTAATAATAATTAATTCGTTATTTATGATTTATAGCAAAAGCTAAGACTTTTAAGCAAATTTTTAAAAGAAAAAAACTTTTAATGATAAGGATAAATTTGAATAACTTTAAACAAAGTTTTGTTGTTAAGAAGAAAATGTTTTAACCATTATGTACATTAAACTCTTTCTAGGATCCGGCATTCCAGAGATGAAAACTATTCTAAGGGGGACAGTTTTGTCACGTTATCTCTCACTAAAGACAATGATTTCCAAAATAGTAAGTTCAGCTTCACAAGGCTGGTAAGTTTTGTGCCTCATTTAATCATCAAAGGCAGTGTTATTACAGTTCTAGTATTGACTGAGATTTTTTGCATACTTTTAGGTACTCTGAAACAAAAAAAAAAAGGTTGAAAAATGTTTTGATTGTTATACCGAATTTTGCCATGTATAAATCAACCTTTTAACACCAATTCATGTCTAAAAATGCACATGTTGAAAATGAGGATCAAAACATGAAATTTTGTAAACCAGCATTTACATGATATTGATATACAGTAAGTACTTGAAGCAAGAAAGAATTCTGTGATCTTTACAGTATACTGTGTATTAACAAACGATTATCAAAAAAAAAGAAATGACTAATAATTACTTTTTTATCTCAAATTTTTGTTACAAACTTAGTTTTTGGTCATTTTTTCTTGCAAAATATTGAGGTCGACTTATACATAAAAACTCTAAAGCTTGAGCTTTTTTGGCTGTAAAATGGGTGTCAACTTATACACAGCAAAATATGGTAGTATTACATAACAACGCAGTTACTGTCGTCACCAGCACCTTGTTTAGCTGGTCAGCGGTTGGTCTCACTAGACCCAGCTCACCACGGTTCCTCCTGGTCAGCCATGAAATTATTGCATTGTGTTGGTGATTGATCACAAGCCTATCCAGGCATTTAGGTTGCTTATTAAAAGCTCAACATTGCAAACCCGTGCTGTTCTCCTAATTATTGGCGCTTTGTTTTGGTTTGTTTCTTTAATTTGTTATTGTCAGTAACAGTTGTCAGCAGTATTGTTATTTCAATTAATATTGTTATTGTAATTTCAATGCTGTTGCTAGCATTTTTTTTCGTTATTTAATACTTTTGTCTTGTTGTTATTGTTTTTGTTATTGCCCTGTACAGTAGCTATTGCCAAATTTATGGCTGCCAAATGTTATTTTCATTGTCTTGATTTCTACATGGCTGTTGTTGTCTTTGTTGATAATAACCATGTCAACAAAGACAACAACAGTTTGTAGAAATCAAGACAATGAAAGTTGGCATTGTTATTGTAAAATGAAGTGTGTTATTGCGTTCTCCTTATGTTGAACGCAATCCTAATCTTGACAGAGTCGGGTGGCCTGTGGTCTTTTGTGTGGTTACCAAGCTGTACAAGCAAACAAGATTTTGACGTTGTCGTCGTTCATCAGATTTTTGTTCCAAATCAGCACCATTTTGAATTTATAACTAACTATGACATCATGTGCACCGTAGAGTTGTTAGGGCAGATTGAAAGTATTTCCTCATGGTTTTTATCGATGTTGATGTTGTTTGGGCAGATTGGAAGTATTTCCTCATGGTTTTTATCGATAGTGGAGTTGTTTGGGCAGATTGGAAGTTTTCTTCGAGCGTGGATGTGTTTGGATAGATTAGAAATATTGCTTCGTGGTTTTCTTAGAGCGCTGAAGTTTTTTGGGTAGATTGGAAGTAGTGCCTCACGGTTTTCTTTGAGCGAGGAAGTTTTTTGGGCAGATTGGATTTAAGTGTCAATTCGCCTATACTTTCTAAACTGAGAACGTTTTAAATGCACTTCATTTATCTCTGATTACTTCTAGTTTCTTTGCTGTTTTATTGTTGTTGTTGTTATCAGGCATGTTTATCATTAATTTATCTTTGTTAAAATGTTAGTTTTGCTCTTGCTGTTCAGTGTTTGTTGTAGTGTGAATAGTTTTGCTGTCTGAGTAGGAATCTGCATGTATTTTGGGTACCTGGCTTCACTTGTACAGTGTTGTGCATGCTCGGTTCTTACGCCTCTGTCCTCTATAATATTATAGAAATTACTAGTTTAACAACAACAACAACAAAAATAGTAATAATAATAATAATAATACTGAATAATGTTTAGTATTTATATGGTACAGTATACGTACCTATTCCATATGTATATTCATGAACAAAGGCACTTAACAATGACTTACAGTTGACTTTGGTATTCAAGGTTTATGATAGTCCACTATATTATACGGCTCATCGCCCTCAGTAAACTAGGACCACAACACTTACATCACCCAGTGTCAGTTTGCCAGTGCCTCTAAAGTTAACATAAACATATATAATGTGCAATATAATAACGCACTCACTTGTCTTTCATCTCTCCAATAACTTTATTTCTTATGTGTGTTGAGGATACAAGTGTTCATCAATACTGAGCACTGAGCTTGAATTCTGTTTAAAAATGTTTTTGCTTCTGGTATAGATTGGACTGATGACTGCTCTGGGAAGTGGTATTCCAATAGGAAAAGAGGTAGGTACCAACACTGTATACTTGATGTATTCCTCAGGGAAACAAACAGTCTTGTTTAATTCAAAAAGTCGGGACTCAAGGGAAACAAAAAACTAAGTTGTTTCCCAAAGGATTATACATTGAGTGCTTTGTTAAATTTGAATTTAGATTTTCCCTTTAACAATTATTATTATAATAATATTATAGCAAAAAAACCGAACAAAGATGGAGGGCAGGAAACAACTTCATGCACAATTATGTCCTGCTTTGGATACATTTGAGTTTGGTCTGGGACATGTGACCAAGAAGCAACCAATCACATTGTTTGTTTTGTTGTTCCAATGAACGTCTAGGTATATTTAAGAGTGTTACATTGCTTCTTTGTTTACAAACCTTTTTGGAACAAATTTGCTTTCATCAGCCTGGGACAAAAAGATGTATGTGCAATGCACAAATGAAGCATCTAGTGCAAAAATGATGTAAGTGACCTTTGTTGAAGTTCTCAATTCTCTCTACATTATTCCTGTTATCTCTTGATAACCATTGGGAGAATTTAGAGTTTCATACAAAGTCACTTACATCGTTTTCGCACTAGGGTCTTCAAATAATTACCCTTGTTACATGATAATCTATTAAGTCTAAATTTAAATAATTTATTGACTTTTTGATAATAGTTATTATATGTACATTTGTACCATTTTAACTATTGTGTGTCTGATTGCAGACATTATGTGAATATAGACCTGTAGTTTAACTGACTTATGGGTTCACTCTAGCCTATTGTCTATATTTTACCGATAGTAAATCTCAGAAACACAATAATAACGAATAATTATAATAGTTACCCCAAATCACATGATTTAATGTTTAAAATACAATGAGTCTTTATTCTCTTTGCTTCTCCAGGGTCCTTTTGTTCATATTGCAAGCATGGTTGCAAGGAACCTGGGGAAATTTGTGGGTTCATTTAAAGGGATTTTTACTGTGAGTAATTGTAAATCAGATTTAGTATTTTTTAGATAGTTTTAGAAAATATGGCTGACAATAACATTTATTAGTAAACAGACTTAATAAACAGAGCTTCTCGTTATTTTAATTTCATTGCTGTCAGCAAACTTCCATTTCAAGTTTTTCTGGATGCATTTTTTATGAGGTTTAAATCTTGCAGAATTATTTTGTCCTGTTCCTACAGTAGATCTACTGATACTAATTTGTTAAAAACAAATTATTTTACGGGAACACCTTTGAAAACATCCTTTTTTTCCATTTTAAAGTGTTTTAGGCCTGAATGGGACAAACCTAAAATAATGATTTCATCTATGGCCTAGCTTGAAAGAGAAACACATAGGATTTGTACTAGCTTGGAAATCCTGCAAAACCCTGGAGAATTTCATAGAATTTTATCGAAAAAACTAAATTTAATACCAAATTTTTTTTTTATCATTTCAAGTAACAATTGAGATTTTTTGTTTAAACTGGTGATTGTGTTTAAACATTATTATTTGCATTCTCGGTTTAAGAGCCCTGAAAAAAACATGAAAAAACTTCCCTGGAAAACCCTGGATTTTTGAAATTCTGATGGTGTACAAACCAGTGATTACACACAGTACTTTTTGGTACTGCTTGTTTCAACGGAGTTGATATTTTGCAGTGTGTTTTGTTGTATAAACTTTGTTATTTACAAACTGTGTTTTGTTGTATAAACTTTTGTTATTTAAGACTTTTTTCTTACATACTCTGTGTAAGTGTTGAACTTTTTAAATTGTGTTTGAACACTATACAGAAAAGAAAGTGATTATACGTCAACTATTTGTCACTTCCACTAACACTGATTAATTAAGGCTTATCATCCCTGGCTTGAATTGCAGAATGAGTCACACAACACAGAAATGCTAGCGGCAGCATGTGCAGTAGGCGTGTCTAGTAACTTTGGCTCTCCCATTGGAGGTGAGTTGACAAGAGTTTACCAAGCAAGTGTTGGTGAAAAACTTCTCACCAATATAAGATTTGCATGAAAAGATTAGTGAGTGTTTGGGCTTGCAATGAACGTGTGGAAAGTTTCATGGCTCACTTTGTGATTAGTTTTTCTGCTAGTTAAAGCATTACACTTGGTCCCAGTGTCTTTTTATGTATTTTAATGCCGTAACTAACATGCTGTGGTTTTGTTTCGAAAAAAGCTTTATGGCCATGCATAGTCAATTTTTTCCACACTGCAGAAACAATTTTTGTCTAGTAGACAATTTTCAACAGTTTAATAAATAATACACTCCAAATGATTTCATCTTTTAGGTTTTTGATTTGTTTTGTTTTGTAACATTTTGGCTCTAGGAGTCACAAAGGGAAGGCAGTAATATAAGACTTGAGGTCTGCCACCCGGCACCTATGATTTAACATCCTTATCCAAGAAGATGCAAGGTCTAACCATTTGCAGCTCAAGGCTGCACCTTCTCCTCAGTTATTTTAAGACCCTGAGTGAAAGTCCGGCACTGGGAATTGAATCTGTGCCTCCTGCACCTTACCAACTTGACTAACCAGGTAGCAGTTCTTGTAACATTAGACAATCATTTACTTTATTCTATGTTCATCTACAGGTGTACTGTTCAGTATAGAGGTAACATCAACGTATTTCGCAGTAAGGAATTATTGGAGAGGTTTTTTCGCTGCTGTGTGTGGTGCTTTTACCTTCCGTCTTCTCGCTGTCTTTGACAAGGAGGAAGGTAAAAAGTTCTCTTGTTCAGAGCAGAGTTTTCTAATACTTAAGGGTATTAATTGTATTTTAAGGGGAAGATTGTTCTGACCTTATCAAGCTAGGAGACCTAACTTAAGAGTTAGAAAAGAGCTACAAACAGATTGTTGCAAACGAGAGTATTGCTGAAATAAGATGTTGTTAACGCCTCAAGCTCACAAAAGTCAGAAAGATAGATTAGACACTCTAAATCAGCAACCATGGTGGGGTATGTTGGGTTTGGCACTACACTCTATCTTGTAAGAACAAACTTTGTATAGAACACCCAGAATATACTGACCACAAATAAGAACCAGCTAACAACAGTAACCAGGCTGAAATTTAGGAGTTTTATTTAATCCTTGAGCACAGATGGAGATGTACCTGTAAGTTCGTAAAATTTTACATTTTTAACTTTCTTTTCATTTTGAAATGTCAGGAAATAAAACTAACAGTTTAAGAACAATTTCTAAAGAAGCATATATACTTTTTCATTTAACTTTATATTTAATCATTTACATCTCATCCTTTACCTTGACACACGGGGAAATTTGCTTGAATATTATATACCATGTACGTCATACACACAGACATGTTTTGCCTCGTAATATGATTTTTTTGAAAGCAGAAGGGTCGAAAAAACAGCGTAGTTTATTAAAATAATTATTTTGTAGATACTTAAAGCTATCAGTCAAATACAAGTTAGCTCTGTTGATGGTGTTTTGCATGTATTTCGGTGCATGAACCTTAAAATTATCTTGGAATTTATTGCCATAAACTTGATATTGTCATCATGCCTGGACATACTAGTTAGATTTATACCTGTACTGATTTGTTTCCTGTTTTTCTTTCAGAAACTATCACAGCTTTGTTTAAAACAAATTTCCGCCCCGATTTTCCGTTTGACGTCCAAGAATTTATAGCGTTTGCACTAATCGGGTATGTTACCAGACAGTTCTTGTATTATTAGAAAGTTGTTTGTGTAATCAGAATTTTTTTCGTGAAGATGATATACAGAATAAGTCTTTTTGGTTGAAATGTCATTAAACTGCAGTTTCGTGTAATTTTTACAGTGTTATTTGTGGGTTTGGAGGGGCTCTGTTTGTTTACACCCACCGCACAGTCGTGGACATGCAGCGAACCCACCGAGACTCTAGAGTGGCAGCGTTTTTGAGGAAAAGGTACAGTGAGATACAGTATCGCTTTTCTTTCTGTAAGTAAAAGATTCCTGTGGACGGTTTCTGCTGTATACGCTCACTACATAACTTATTATGTATCTAATTATCTAAGTATTGTGTTTGGTAATTCTTGAAAATGCCTTCTATCAAATGCTAACTAAATGACACGAAAACAAATTCAGAATGAAAAGGGCAGTTATTATAATTAAACGGATGAGATGTCCAAATTTAAGACGCATTGTTAAGACCTACATGTCCCTGGGAAACTTATCATTTCGGCCGCTATACTTTGTGGGGACTTAAATTCAATGTTTTATTAAACTTCATGTTTTCGCTCATTTCAAAAGTAGATGTATATCAACCGAACGAGAATTTGTACACCTTTAAACAGTCTGTTGGTTTGACCGTCTATCCCAGTGGAGAGACAATTAGGACCGGGTACTTTGGGGTTAAAAGGGTAGGGATAACCATCGGAAAAGTCCTCCAAATACTCTAAAAATACTAAGGCATAAAAATTTCCCACCGTAAAGAATACCTAAGTTTAAGAATTACCTTAAAAAATACCATTTGAACATTGATTTTTTCCCCTGGGTAGCTAGCGGGTCGGCTCTAAGTTCCCTCTTATTGTGCCGAACGTGATGTGCAGTTAGTAAGGGCGCGCGCGTAATAGGACGTTCGCCATCGGACTTTCTTATTCTTAACTTCTTGTTCAGTACACACGTTTGCTATTAGCACGGGACTGCAAGCAGTTTAATAGCTTCGCCTTTTCCAACCCTTAAATATACCAGGCTCTTGGTCTAACAAGGATTTCCTTTAACAACTTCTAAAAAATACCGGACCACCTCCCCGGCCACTTAGCATCTAATGCGAGCAATTTTCCCGCAGCCGCTTCATCTATCCTGCCTTGGTTACGTTCATCATCATGACTGTCACGTTTCCCCAGGGGCTCGGTCAGTTCATGGCTGGTCAAGTGAGTACTAGACGTTCAGTTTTACAAAATTGTTCAATATGGCGGCGAGTTAGTACCTTTACGATTAACTAAAAGGTTGGTTGTTTTAAATCTTTTTTATCCGAAGTTGGCTTCTTAAAATATACAATGGGCAAGGTTTAAAACAATCAACTTTTAGTTGGTCGCAAAGTAGCTACACTAATTATCAGGTCTCAATTCGAGCTTTAATTGTTCTTGGAAAGGAACTATGTTTTCTCTCAGCCAAGATTTTCTTTCTCAAAGTTCTTTCTCCATCAGTTCAGTCCGGTCATTCACCTGCCATAACCAGCTAAGCGCTAAATCTTCCAATTTTGTTTTTGTCTTTCAGATTTAGGAATCAGCCTTAATGTAATTTTTTTCCTCCTTTTTGATAATAGTTCTGGACGAAGAAGTTACAAAGCTTATTAACAATCCAGTAAAATGTTCAATGAAACCTTCGCTTTTCAAATTTTTTAAATTTGTTTACTTTTATTGGTTAAAGGGAAATCAATGATGATAATACTGATAGTAATACTGATGATGATGATATTAACAATACAATAAAAAGTTTCAGTGCCTTACAACTTGAGAGAACTCACTAATTCTTAGGTTTACAGTTGTTACTGGGTGTGTATAATCAAGAGATGTACTTAACCTTTCAGTTCCAGTTGTATTGGTAAGTTCTCCCATCTAGAGCCCATTTGTTTTCACTGAACAAATTAAGGAGAATTTCATCTTTAACAGATCGTTTGTTTGATCAATTCTTATTTTTTCATAACAAATACATGTGTTATTTGTATGTGTAACGAAACAAGAATGTAAATGTTGGGGAGTTTAAACGGTATCGTTGTTCAGTTGTCATGGTATTGACAATGATATCTACGCGCAGTTGACACAGAAGCAAGCTCTCGATGAACTGTTCTCCAACGTGACTTGGTCCCAGGCCAGCACAAAGACTGATGAGGAAGACTACGACGTGCTGAGGTACTGGGATGGAGCCAACACTAATATCTACGTCACTCTTGTTATCTTCATCGTACTTAAGGTACTAACTGGCGTTTAAGGTATCATTTGTATGTGTTTCAACCGACATAACAAACATAATATAACTTACATAACTTTATTTAACCTCGGATACTATTGTGGCTGGTTAGGGCACTAGCAATACATACTGCTAGTGTCCCGAGAGTTAAACTAAAAATATACATGTATATTAATAAAAACTAAGATCCAATACACAAGCTAATAATTTAAAAAAAGCATTAAAAAGAAGGAATTATTACATGTGCCTTTCGAGGTATTTATAATTATGTACACTAGACACTAAGATCTGACCTGACGAAGGTTTTAAACTGGGGAGTGTTCGTAGTTGGTCGTATATTACTTGGGTACACAGGAGGTAGACCGTTTATAGCTTTAAAAGTTTGTGTTGAAAACTTGTAAATGAGTCTGGATTAGTTCAATTACCTTTCCAAGGTGGCGTCAATATGACGTACAGGTAGATCTCGGGGGTGGAAGCGGAATCTTTTCAGTATGATAATTCGTGATTCCCAGATATTTTTCGACCAATGATTCATGATTTATTTATAGAATTTCTTCATGGTTCATGAGACAAGAATTCAAGATTCATGAATCATTTATTTTTTGCCACGATTCATGATTCATAGCCTGCGAGATGATGTGATTCATGATTCCTTCACGTTGTTTTAGCCGTGATTCATGGTTCAATATTCTGCTTCCACCCCCGATAGATGGTTATGTATAGTATGAAAGCGAAATTATGCCTTCTCGTCCGTAATGACACAATGTTTATTCATTCACTATGCTTTATACGCGCTTGTCTAAGACCGCTGAGTATAGCATATGATTTGAAGCATAACAATTGATAAAAGAGAAAGAACTGCGAATCATTGTCTATTTATTCATTAGTTTTTAAATTAATGATCAAAACTTAGTAAAATCTAAATAAAAATAGCCCGAGTCTCAGTTTGTTCTTTAAATGTTCTTAAATTTTGGCCGATCTGAGCCTCGTTCTTATTAAAAATAACCGTGCGGTCAATGAGATTGTGTATTAACCAAATCTCCCCACACAGTTTATCATGACAGCCGTGGCAGTGGCGCTACCTATCCCCGCTGGCGTTTTCTTCCCAGTGTTCGTTGTAGGTAAGAGAGCCTTGCTTTGTAGCTAGACCTGACAAGACAGTGTAACAAGTCTTGGCTTGCTGACTAACGTTAATTACCGACACGAGTGGAATTTTGTCAATGTTTTGAAACTGTTTTGCAGAAATTGAATGGTGCTATTAACCACAACATCAGAAAAATATTGATGGTGTTCCTAAGAACACGATGGCAAATTTTGAGCCAGAGTTTCCGTGTCGCTCGTTCCTTTGACCTCCAGCGAATTTGCTTCTTTTCTGCGTTGCGCTCTGGCGAAATGCTTGCAGACCAGTTCAACACCAAGCCCAGTTTTTTGTCAAATAATGTTTGGGTGACAATTGCTTCATTCTTGATGGATGATTTGTTGCCCTGCAACTCAATTTATAGCTTTCTACACACTTAAATTACCAGAGTTTGGCTTTAAAATACCGGTTTCGTCCTTCGGAACTCTTCAGTTATTCGCCATCTTTGACAATTATTTCGTTACCGTATCAGCCCTGGACAGTCTATCAACATCGTACTTCTTACAAATTTCGTACAGTATAAGACATTTGGTAATACGAATATGGGAAATGATCAAACACGTCTCATTGACTACTGAGGAACTAAACCGATAATATGAAAAGCATTTGTTCTATAGAGCTGGGAGAATTCAACTGAACACGTCATTTGACGTATTTAGGGTTGAAAAGGTTAATAGACATTAATTTGCGTCGTTTTCAGGTATGTCTTGCATGTTGTCAAATTGTACAATCTTGCATTTAAAATTAACGAGATCAAACACATTTTAGTAATTAATCTGCCAGTTATATTTATACTCGTTCTGTATAATGATTTATTACACTCCGTTTGGATATACAGGTGCTGCATTTGGTCGGCTTGTCGGCGAAGCAATGGCCACATGGTTTCCCAACGGTGTACAAGCAGGCGACATGATCAGACCTGTTGTACCAGGAGGGTATGCAGTTGTGGGTATGTATTGTGTGCCAATCCATTTCGTAGTTGTAAGGGGGTGGAAACATGCTCTTTTACCTTAATGTTTTATTTACACGTGTTTTATCCTTCGTCTGTACAGCAAGTTCAATCGTGATTGGTGTCAGGAATCATAGTCTTTCTCGGAGATGTGCTAAATGTTAATTTGTTCACTTATCGGCTACACTTGCTTGTGTGTTTGTGGCGTTTCTGATTGCTTTGTGTGACATTGATTATTTCTCTCTCTCTTTAAAAATATTGCAGGTGCGGCTGCGATGTCAGGTGCTGTGACTCATACAATCTCCACGTCTGTGATCGTGTTTGAACTCACTGGCCAGATCACTCATATCTTACCTGTTATGGTTAGTTACTGAAAGGGTTGAGATACTAAATAACGTTAATCCTCGTTAGTGAATGTCAAGCCATTTTAGACAACTAATTAACTGAAAAGAAAAGAATATTTGCAGATTAGTGGTGCTTGTATTTGATTCCAGGTTGTCACAGTCCTTGAAAATCCTGGAAAGTCTAGATATGGGGGGATAATCCAAGCCCTGGAAAGTCCTATAAAGATAGAGAAGGACCCGGATTTGCTTGTACAGGTCCTTGAAATTTCTGGTAAACTCATGGAAACCCTGAAAAGTCTGGAATTGGGGAAAAGATCTAGGCCCTAGAAAGTCCTATATAGATAGAGAAAGACCTGGATTTATTTGAAGAGGTCCTTGAAATTTCTGGAAAAATCATTGAAATCCTGGAAAGTTTAAAATTTTGGAAAAAGTCTAGGCCCTGGAAAGTCGTGTATAGGTAGAGAAGGACCTGGATTTGCTTGAGGAGGTCCTGGAAACTCCTAGAAAACTCCTGGAATTTTACATGCAGTAAATAGTGGCAACCCAGGCATTTCACTGACAATTTTGCATGACTTTGTATTCCGTAGATTGCTGTTCTCATTGCCAATGCCATTGCACAATGGCTGCAGCCATCCTTCTATGATAGCATCATCCAAATCAAGAAACTGCCGTATCTGCCAGATATCACCACCTCCCAGTAGGTGTTCGAGATGCACGAGTATAGACCTCTTTCGAAAATGGCTGTCAAACGTGCATGTAAGCGAGGTTATGAAGGCCTCGTTAGTAAAGAAAAAAAGCTCTGCACAGTTCAATGTGTCAAAATCATTCTTCTCAAGAATTTGAGTTACTTATCAAGCATCTCTAAGTGCGGTGAGCGACTGACATAAATGATCGAGCAGAGAAGTGTAGACTAAAGAGGCCTTTATGACCCCACTTCATGATCTTATTTCCAATGCTAGCCAGTTTTAACAGCCGTTTCTAAAAGAGATCCTTAACTTTTGTCTTTTTTTGAACTGTTCTCGTGAGAAACTATTTCTGCCAAGCCACATCATAAAGGCAAACTTTATTTTTGTTTCCTTTCCACTTTAGGGTGTACAACCTTTGCGTTGCAGATATCATGAAAAAAAAAGTGTTTTACATCACCTACCACTCAACTTACAAAGACTTGAAAGAACTTCTGGACCAGTCAGACATCAGATCCTACCCTCTGGTTGATGATAAAGGTGAGAAGGAACCATTATACAATCCTCGCAGGCTTTATTTATTTGTTTTGTCCCCTGACGCGTTTAGCTCTATAGTTATTTCAGGGAGCTCCTGCCCCCCATTGTTACCTTTATTGTTAATTCTAAATATCGCAAGAATTAATTGTATGTTTGGAAAATAAACTTGTTACAAGTTGAATAATCTTCTATATCTTTGAACACCGTCAAAGGTGCGTCTTTTAGAACTCTAGTTGGGCTTTTTGTGAACCATGTTATTAAAGAACAATATAACTCTTAAAGTGGTTTTTCAAACCAGTTTACATGATATCTTTTAGGCTGTAAAAATTTAGTGGTACGTAAAAAGTGTAAAGACAGCAGAATTGGAATCCTTTTATTTTGTATATATACTGTAATCATCGAATTTGGGCTTTTAAAACGTGTTTGAAAAAGAAGAAAAATGTCGTCTATGTCATTAAAATAACTTTCGGATTTTCAAATATGCAAATTATCAGTACAGTTACAGTCAGCTTGTCAAGTTTTTGAGTCATGTATTATCCCCAACTCCTTATTACATTTACATGTGTGTTCCAACAGTACATTCTGTGTTTCTCCTCAGAATCCATGATCCTGGTGGGTTCCATACAGCAGTCTCAGCTTAGGATCCTCCTCACCAACCACCTCCAAAAAGCTCTCCAGTTTGGTAGCTCCGCAGAGAGTGAGGATGCCATCAGACCTGAGTCACCTGACTCGGCCTCCTCTCAGGGGTAAGACTTGGTATAGTTTCCTCCTCTATGTCCTATCAGCCCTAAGATAAAGATAAGATATGTTTACAAATAACCAGGGTTTTTTTCGTAGAAAACATGTTAGCCAATGACAACATACAAAATTATAATTCAAATCTGATACCAAATAAAAATGAGCCTATTTAGGTATTAAACTTGGAAACCAAAAACAAAAAAGATGCGGTTTGCTTCAGTCGACAAGTCAGAGCTAGCTCAACGAGTTTCCTGACTAAAAACACGAAGTACTCGACGAAATGGTTTCTTTTGTTGAGATGAATAAAACTCTCCAAATTATCACGTTCTAAAATTATTTAGACACATCAAAAGCAAAGAATTTTTGAAGAGTCACATTTATTAGTCGAAAACCAACTTTTATACGCAAAATTCAAAAAAATAATGCAATTCAAACTACAAGGTACCGAACTAAATCTTAAATTTGTTAAGCTAATATATCTATTCAACTCTTTCTAATTTTAATATGAAGAGTGGAGAAAAGAACGAGGAATGAAAAAGAGTCTCTCAGAAATTTCGACAAAAGAACTGTTAAAAAATATCTTTTACCATTTTTAGTTGGCCGAGTGTGCACAAGTTTGATTTACTTCAATGGCTCTAGTTTGAAAAGTCTCTCCAACAAGATTCACTCATCAAGCAGCCGACACTGTCCCAATCCAGATCCTGGGCACGTGAAGTTCTATTGTTACAGATTGCGTAAAGCTTGACGGCATGTTCTTGAGATGTACTATATAAAATGTCCAAATCAATTTGTTTTCTTCGAACCCGAACACACGAGGTCATTTCAAAAGTGTGTCAAGTGATGATTTCACTTGTAGTTTTTTCCGTTCCTAACTTAAAAGCTTGTAAGAAAGCATTCCCTAAGCTACTGCAAATACGATTGTTTTGTAATTTCTCTAGGAACTGAGGTGACTGTTAGCCTTTTCCATAGGCAAACTTTTTAATAAAATTGAGCATTTTTCATCGATTCGCGACAGTTCAAATTCAAACTCGCCGCGGACGGCTCGTGACTTTCAAATTTTTTATGAATTCTCCCAACATCTCCCCCCATCGTGCAATAAAAGATTACACAGCACGGAAAATGCGTTTTATTGCGTAATTATAAAGTCAATTGTTTTTTTCTCCTAAGTTTTCTTAGTTCAAGAATTGTCCCAACTATAGTACTTGCTGTTTGTCATAATTTTGATCGTATTTACTAAACCTTGTTGCTATAGTGACCAGGATAGCAAGAGCCCCGCTGTGATGGAGGTAGAAGCTGAAGTGTCAGTTCGGGTAAGTGGAGCATCTTTCCACCTCGTACACAAATTCTGGTATTTTCAGATCTTGCATTTTAGCGCTGATAGCTCACCAAATCTACGTTGTAGTTTAGTATTTAGAAATCTCGATTTATTGGAGTATTTCAGTTGTTGTTAGCTGTTAGTCTATCATAGCTTGATTGCATGAAGCAAAGTTTTCGTTGTTAGTGTTTCGATTTGCAAAGCATTGTTTGTAAACGATAATGAAAAAGTTTATCCATCCAGTTTTGTGTAAAGTTTAATAGACAAAGTAAATCGCTTACTGGAAATAAAATTTTTTTGCAGCATTTACGATGTTGCGGCCGTAGTCTACGTTTTGTAAACGTTACGCCAGCGGAAATCCGCTCAGTATCATGACACGGCCTGTTAAAATCGTGGTTTCAGACATGAGGGGACATTCAACAGGATTCGTTGTTCATTTATTTGTTTGATCTTACATGTAGCTTGCGTCACCCAAAATATAACAATTGCTTTAAAGTTTATTGATAAGTCGATAATTTAAATCCTTTGAAAACCACTTGCTTACTTTAAATAAACTCGATTGCCATCAAGGCTGTTCGGACTTTATTTCGATGTGCTTTCTTTTGCTCCGCCATTTGATATTTTTCTGTAGATATCAGCCCTTTCAGTCCCAGTTGCATTGATCTATTGTCCCATTCAGAGTGGTTAACTCTTTCAATCCTAAATGTGTTGGTAAATTCTCTCAACCAGAGCCCATACTTTTTATTAAACAAGATCATAAGAATTTTGTTTTTCATCTTCTGTAGTTCACCTTGTTTGATAAATTCTCATTTCTCGTGACCAAATGTATTAATTTGTATGTGTCATGAAAGGAGAAGTGTTAGCAAAACTGAACTAAACTGGTTTTTCTTTTCTTGCGGCACAGAGGAATGATGGCGAAAGGGCCAACAAGCCCTATTCCACTCAACAATCATCAGTATTAGAAAAAGGTATCTATTTTTAAGGCCTTTCGAGCCACATAACATTTCTTTTCAATATCCCATAAACTTTTGTATGCTCATAAAGATATTGTTTGCCTAACTGCACAATTCCACTAAATGTCTAGGACATAAATTCCACTAAATGTCTAGGACATAAATTCCACTAAATGTCTAGAACATGTGCATTCTAAAAGGCCACAAATGGCCAATTACAAAACACCTATTATTCGATAGTGAGGTCTTTACTGGGGAATCTCGTACCGAGGGTTTGACGCACGGAAGGAGGTATGAGATTTTCGAGTAAATACCAAGCGAATAGGGTTGGTAAGTATTTTTGCTACTTTTTTATGATTTACTGAGAAATTTGAAAAGGAAAGTAAAATATGTTTGAGCATTAAAAAAGTAAAAAGATTGCAATGGCTGCGGTTGTTACAAGATAATCCTGCCTTCCAATCAGTATGCAAGTTTTGTCAGCAGCCAATCAGATTGCATGATTATGTCAGAAGCCAATCAGATTGTATAATTCTGTCAGCAGCCAATCAGATTACGAGTTTCTGTCTGACCAGTGATAAAGTACATTTCCAGGACTCTCTAAACAGGCTACATAAAGTAAGCGCCGGGAAAAGGGATTAAATTACACAGGTTGCCTTGATTATTTTTATTTCGATTAGTTATTTGAGAGTAAGCTTCCCTCTATCCTCTATAGTTCCTAAGCGGTTGCACAGGTTATTCGGCAGTAGAGGGGAAGTCTCCGATGCAGAGGTGAGTTAACTGAAAATGTTTGTTTAGTTATGTGTGTATAGTGCCGTTTGGAACTCGTGGTCCTAGGGTCGCGAGTTCGAGCCTATCTTGAGAAAAAACGATAAGATCTCCGTACTCACCCAAACTTAACTATACATACAGAAATGGCCGCCAATTTCACATTTTCATGCAGTTTGTTGTCGCCAAACTCCACATTTTCGTTTTGGGAGTTAAAATATATAATCCTTACCCAAACCCTAACTATTACTCCTAACCCTAACAGTGATTTCAATAATTTTTGTTAGCTCGTAAAGTAAGGTTTACCTCCGATGTTTTGATCTGAAGATCAATAGCTTCGTATGGATAATGAAGTATGGGTGAGTAAGGAAATTTAGCCGAAAAAAACTTTACTTAGTCATTCACGTGCATGCTAAATCTGTGAGTAAGGTATCGAAAAAGCGTTGTATCAAGAACTGTTTCTGTATTTTATGCCTTGGCCAGTAATAATTCGGTTAAGATCAACACTATGGAAACCAAGAGAGTGTTTCCTCCCCATAGATGAAGCTAGTTACTATCATTCTTTGAATATATAACATTTATTAAGTATTGTTGCTGTTAATTGATGTGTCTGCAATGTAAACTCTGGGATCGAATCGCCATTTACAGAGAATAACCGATGCCCAAGAATCGGAAGGTTCTGCATTAGATCAGGTGAGCCTAATTACCGAGTCACGTGTTTTGGTGTTAGAAAGGGCTTCATTTCATCGGTTACGTGCTGTGTAGTCAAACCGGACTGTTTGCTGCAGGACTCACTATGACAACCTTCACAGTCGGTCTTTCTTTGTTCTGAAACTGGAACGTTGAATTCACTCAATTTTTATCGTAATTAGACTTGACCTTGTTTGAAAAACTTCTTATAAATCGATCCTATCAGAGTATCGACTTGATATATTAAAAAGCAACTTAAGTATCGTATGGTTAGTCTTTGTTTGTTTGTGTGTTCTTATGTGTTTTGAATGTTATTGCTTTCTATTTACTTCTAAGGCTCTTAGGGCTTTCAGCAATTTTGTGAGTAGAACAATTACTTTCGCATGAGCTGGCTACTGCATGTGATATTTTCTAAATAGCTTGCGCTCTATTTGTGCTCTTTTTTTCTGTTGGTGTTAATGATCTTCCTTTCGTGAGATTAAAAGTATACTAGTCTTGTTACCTTTGATTGTCCAGAGGTGCTTTTGTTTGTCCATTGATGTTGTTGGTTTATCTCGTGCGATAAACAGGCCAGCTCTAAACAGACAGGTACAGGTTTCCACTGCGAAACTCTTTCCCACGGGCATTACCTAGTTGGCTAAACTAGCAAGCACATGCTAATTTTCAAGCATTACTGAAGGTGACCGTAGTGTCGAAAACGCTTTGAATACTTTTTTAAAAACTTGTAGCCTTTCTATTTAAACACTGTCATTTACGTTTCCATAAACTTGCAGCGTTCCCTTTGTCGTTTTTTTTGTTGTTGTTGTCTCTCTGTAAGTCGTCGTCTTGAGAACTCAGGTAAAAGGAAAATGGCGATTTAACCGTTGTTGTCCTTTCTAGCAAGAGCAATGGGAGAGTGAATTGCTATTAAAGCAAATCGACTTTTCAAGTTGTCAAATTGATCCTTCGCCGTTTCAACTTGTGGAAAGGACTTCACTTTCCAAGGTAAGATGTGGTGATGCATTTTAAATATGGATGGAGTGTGCCCACGTACATCTATGAAAATGGGGGGGGAAATGACTAGAATAACTAAGATAACTAAGATAAGACTAGAAGTAATCAGAGATTAATGCAATACTTCAAATCTGCCCAAACAACCCCACAATCGATAAAAGCTACTGGACATGCGCGCGCGCATGATGCCATAGTTAGTTATAAATTCAAAATGGTGCCGATTTGGAACAAAAATGTGATGAACGACGACGACCTATTCTTGCTGGCTTGTACAGCTTCGTAACCGCACAAATGACCTCTGTGAGATTAGGATTGCGTTCTCCTTACGTCGAACGCAATAAAAATGAAGCTTTGTAGAACTATGAAAAATGTAAATCTCGCTTGTTTGCTATGATCAGTGATAGAAACAAATGTGGATTTTGCTCACTCGAGAAGTACGTAGACTAAATATTCACACTTGTTTCTATCATTGCGCTCGTTTTAATTTTCATACTTGAGCCTGCTCGTTAGAGGAAAGGATCAGATTCTGACTTTAGCGAACATTCGAGCTAGTTCACAGTTGTTGTGTTGTTTTGCAGGTTCATAAACTGTTTGGTTTGCTAAACCTTTCTCATGCCTACGTCACAACTCTCGGACGGCTCGTAGGCGTGGTTGCTTTGAAGGAGGTAAGACTTCTGTTTTCGTTCCACAGACGTAGCCTTGGTCTATCTTTGAAGTTTTATTCTATCACAATACATTGTTTCTGTCCACAATATTTGTCATAAGGTACTTAAAACTTTCAATCAATACTTTTTTGAGAAATATCTAGCCTAAATTTTTAATTTTAAGGGTTGCTTATACTTAACTAATCTAATGGTTGAGTTTCGCTGCTAGATGCGTAGAAGCAGAAAAGAAGTTAGATAATCAATTTACAGATCATAGGTATATTATAATTAGAATTGTAGTAATGAATATTACATAGAACTAGAAATAGAATTGTTATGCTTAGAATAGGCCTTCCGGCGGGGCTAATGGTTTTTCGGTGGTCCTGATGTTTTCCTGTTCTTCACAGCTTCGTATTGCCATCGAGCAGCGCCATCATGAAGGCAAAGTGGAGTTTTCCGCCCGTTCTGACTCTGTAGTGGTGAAGCGACGCGTACCAAACGATAACGATGCAGAGTTATAAACGGAACGGCAGCGCACTTAGTAGCCGTGCAGTGGAGTGAGGCGGGAACACTTCAAGAACGTAGTTATATTAGCTTTGGCTAAAACCCCCGATGAGAAATCGTGGTAGCTGTGAACATCAATTTTGGGGGATAAGAGAGGAATACAAGAAATCGCTCTTGCAAAGGTCAAGGAGCAAACAGGGTTCTTCCGGGTCCTTAAAAACTTTAAAAGTCCTTAAATTTTACAAAAATCAGTCATGGTCCTTAAAAAGACCTTAAATTTTTGCTTTTTCTTTGTTATGATAATTCGATAAATGTCAACAATGCCAGGAAAATGAATTTTCCAAGAATCTTGGCTTGAAAGGGCAGAGTTTATACTGGGTGGCTTCAAGCAGCACCTGGAGATCCGTACAGCGCTTCGTGCAGTCTTTGCAACAATATCGTAAAAAGTCATGTTTTAGGTTAGTTCTGGTGGTTGATGTCCCGTGGCTTAGGTCCTCAAAAACCAACAATCTTACCTTAAAAAGTCCTTAAATTTTGCTTTGAGAAAAGCGGACGAACCCTGAGCAAAATGTAGATTATGTGTCATAGAAACTTGGTCGATTCAAGGAGCAACAACCGTATAGACAACTAGTTAACTAAATACACTTTATTCAGTTTCCTTTTATAATCCATTTACTTTATGCTTTGGTGCGTTAAGGTTATAGCAGTAGTTTAAAGTATAGTTTGTATCCCGTATGTTACGAACCGTTTCGTATTTTTTTGTATTCTTTCGGTTTTCTAACCTTCGATGCTTTAGTTTAGTATTTTTCTCCTAAAGAGTTGTGATACTTTGAGCGATACAACCTTAGAAGTACATGTTGGAAATAATTTTGATGCAGTATCTAGAACTGTTCTGCAGGAAACTCATAATCAAAGTCTTTGTTTTTATCTCTCAATCTTTTTGTAGAAAAACACGTTTTATAAGGTTGGATTATGTTTGTATTGTTCATTAAGGTTAGATTTTCGCTTAATTTTCATGGGCCGCAGTATTATTCGTAAGTAACAAAGAGTTGATAGAGTTCTATGCTTTCTTTGTTTTTTTTACGATTCCCTAAATGACAAAGTTACCTTTTGTAGGAAGTGTGAAACTGGCCACTTGTATACCATAGTTAATAGGAAGCTTAACCAACGAGGACGAGATTATCGACGGCGACGGCAGAAAACAAGCTGCACGTTAAAGTGCATCGTGCACGCTACTGCACGCCGCCGTCTTCACAGTTAAACGTGGAAGGCTTAGTTCTAGACTTTTACGACAACGAAGACCTATGATTTTGTCAATCTTCATCCACCTCTAAAAAACACTTCCATTGTTTTTTTTCCCATAAAGCGTAACTGGGACACAAGAGAAAGCAAACTAGCTGTACGTGATCGAAAGGGGCAAGCAAGTGAGTTTTTCGTGAAACATCGTCGTCGAAATTGTCGCCTTCGTTGCCAAAGCTCTCTATTATACGGACTGGTTGTAAAACCAATGTTGTACGTCTTTGTCGATTTCTTTTCTTTACTAATCTTTACGGCGCACAAAGTACAAAACGTTTTGAAAAGCAAGATAACTTCTAGCCAGTCAAGACATTTTCACAAACACCTGAAACAAAAAATGTGTGCTTTCACAGGTCGTTCAACCTACAACGAAGCATCTTTGTTAATTTTTTATATTTCCCTTTTGAAATTTGCCGGCTTTCATAACCAGTCCGTTTAATAATTATGCCTGTACTAGTGTCTGTTTTGTTATTCTCTTTTTTGGACGAGTTTGATGTTCATTTGCTAAGCAACCAGCGTTTTGCTACTTTTTTCTACGGATTCAACTAAAAGAAGTTTGAAATTTTATATTTTTAAAGGGTAACTTGGTGGGATTTGTGTAAGTATCAAGGAGATATTCAGTAACGAGACAAGCAGAGTATTTATATAAAAAAAATTACCGAGGTATTGTACTTTTGTCAGATTATATTGGTCCACGATAAAGTGATTCATATAGCCGAAAATGTTGTTGCAGGACAAGTAGATTGAAATTCGATCAATTTTCCCAGGATAGACTTTCCCCGCCAAACAATATCTATTATCATATATTATCGGTTTTCCAAGACTGGAGAATTGCTTTCAGATTCCATGAATTTTTGTAACTTTCAGCGACTATCTGAGACCTGTGTGAACAAAGCAAACCACAGTAACTGGATAAGATGTATTCATATATACTGCGTGCATCTGACCGGTAATCATGCACAGGGTAATTAGTTTGATTTCCGTCAGTGACTCAAAATTTTTTCAACAACAAGTTGCAAACTTCTACATTTATAATCATGCACTTACCATAACTTACTTAAAAAGAAAACTGACGTTAAAAGGCTGAATAGCTTTTGGGGCTATCCATCATTTAATACTAGTTTTGTCAAACGGTAACATTTATACAAGTTAAAGAACAGTCAACCTTAATACTTTGTAGGTTAGTTGGTTATTAATAGTTTGTAGTAATTAATCTGATGGTAATAAAATCCACAGTTTATCAAAATCGTTTTATCGTTAACACTATAAAAGTAAGCAAACAACTACTACTGTCGCCGTTGCCATATTCTCAAACTCTTGCCGCGGTGCTCGCAAGTTTTTGCCGCGGTAAAAAGCAAGCAAACAACTGGCTTACTACTACTGCTGTTGTCATATTCTCAAACTTTTGCCGCAGTAAAAAGTAAGCAAACAACTGGCTTACTACTACTGCTGTTGTCATATTCTCAAACTTTTGCCGCGGTAAAAAGTATGCAAACAACTGGCCTAGTTCCACTACTGCCGCCGTTGTCCTATTCTCAAAGTTCTGCCGCGGTGTTTACAAACTTTTGCAGCGGTAAAAAGTAGGAAACAACTGGCCTACTTCCACTTTTCCCGCCGTTGTCATATTCTCAAACTCTTGCCGCGGTAAAAAGTAGGCACTTCCACTCGGCTGCCGCCGTTGTCATATTCTCAAACTTTTGCCGCGATGCTCACAAATTTTTGCCGCGGTAAAAAGTACGCAAACAACTGACCTACTTCCGCTACTACCGCCGTTGTCATATTCTCAAACTGTTGCCGCGGTGTTCACAAATTTTTGCCGCGGTAAAAAGTAGACAAACAACTGGCCTACTTCCACTACAGCCGCCGTTGTCAAATCCTCAAACTTTTGCCGCGGTGTTCACAAATTTTTGCCGCGGTAAAAAGTAGACAAACAACTGGCCTACTTCCACTAAAGCCGCCGTTGTCATGTTCTCAAAGTTCTGCCGCGGTGTTGATAAATTTTTTGCCGCGGTAAAAAGTAGGCAAACAACTGGCCTACTTCCACTACTGCCGCCGTTGTCATATTCTCAAACTTTTACCGCGGTGTTCACAAATTTTTGTCTAAGGTTCTTGTAAATGACCTACAAGTTTTAAAATTTTGTCGTAGGCCGTAAAAGATATAATAAACTTTAGTTTGTGCCATTCAGGCCTAAAATCTTGCTTTAAAAAAAAATTTTTAACGTTTTCGGGGACACTCTCTCAGTTATGCAATACTTAAGAGGTTTTGACCATTCAGGTCTTTACCCAGTTCTCAAAAAGTTAACATCTTTAAACTGGAGAGGTTTTGACATGTCAGGTCCCTTTACAACTGAAACTGTATTTTCTGTATGTAAGGTGCATGTTTAATTGCCAACATAATATCAGAAAAGAACGGGTGTTAGGATAAAAACTCATGTTGGGTCCAACAACCTTGTCATAGAGAAACAAGAGGAAATGGTAAAATCCAGCCTTCAACAAAGAACATGAATATCGAAGTCGACGGGGTACTCAAATCAGTCTGAATCAACGTATACACCGTAGTACTTAAGTGGGAAACCAATAGTTCGAATTAGCGGGGTTTCGCAATAACGGAGTTTGGGATTTTTAGGGTAAGGTAAAATTTTTTGGGAATTTGGTGCGTGGAGTTTGAATCATACAATTTGAATCATAGGGATTCAAATGTTCTTAAAACATTGTCGTCAGTACAGCGGTGTCGAAAACACAATTCCGAAAAAGATGGCTGCCGTACTTTTCACCACAATGCCTCGCAGACTGAACATGGCTGAAAATGGCTCCGAGAAGGCGATAGTTGGTCAAACTTTTCCTTGTAATAACAACACTTTGAACGTCAAGTTTGAAGTTTATAGATTCTCTATGTGCGTTTTTATAAACTGTGGGTAAAAGTACAGGTCGCCTTCCTATTGCACTTATTTTTGGCATCCTGTTGATGATCAGTAATTGTTTTCGATATTCAATCTCAGTAAAATATTGAAAGTAGAATTTTCAACTTGACTAGGGCACGGTTAATATGTGAGGCCGACTGGTTATAGGAAACCATTGTTGTATGTCTTTGTTCGCCATTTTCTCTCGTTTTCTGGTCTTGACCCTGCACAAAATGAAACGTGTAGAAAACATAAAAGTTTTTGAAATGCAAATTAACAATTAGCCAGTCAAAGTATATTCACTAAACACCTTAAACATAGAATTTGCAGTGTCACGGTTCGTTCAACATAAAACAAAGCATCTTTGTACGTTCTTTGTGTTTCCTTTTTGAGGTTTGTCGGCTTTCCTAACCAGTCCGTATATCTACTATGACTGAGTTGGTGAAACGTCTAGCTAGTTATAAAACAATTTAAAAAATGTTGATGAAGGTAGCATTCTCTCACCAGAAGAGCTACGTGACAACGAAAAAAACAAAGAACAAAATAATTAACAAATCCCGCTTTAATTTTGAAACTTTGAACTGAGAACAGCTGAACTTTAACAGTGGCGAGTTTCTTAAGTAAGTGAAGAAGCTCATTTCAAAAAATCAAACTTAAAACGTTGTCTTTGCAGTTTTACGATTAAGTCAAAACAACATGCTGACTAATTTTAATTGCAGCAGAGTGTTTTGACTACAATCTCAGTTTGTACTCCTTTTAGCTTTACACAGAAATTCCAGGCATCGGAACGGGACAAAGAATAGAAACAGATTATCTTAAAACTTGATAATAAAACTCATATATTATGTTTTCACAAGATTTACCGCGGCTGCCTGCATGCTGCATGAAGCCCGTCACTCCCAACTGGATCCACATTCAGCGACGGTGCAGCTATCTACAAAGGTTTAAAGTTCTAATTACTCGGGCGAGCAGGCTGCATGTAAAAGCACGAGGCTTCACTTGAATTTGTTTGTTTTGTAAATTAATTGTTCTATTGCAAAGAATTAAATAACGGCCCGAGTGCAGGCTACCAGTAGCCTCTTGTTTGCTCTCAATTCTAGATCAAAAACATCTTTTTTGTACACTGTTAAAATTGATTCATTTTTTCCTGTATTTGCTTTTCAAAGCTGTTTGGTATAACTAGGAAAAATGCTAGAACTGCCAAAAATTCCTGTTGCCTGTTAATGTTTAGTTTTTCATTTGCCTTGATTCTTGTACCAACTGAGACATTACAAAAACTTCTTTCTGCTTTGTCTCCCTTCATATGATTTTATTAAAGCAGTAAAATCTACATCTACTGTGTTTTTTTTATAGGTTAACTCGACCCGAGCTCCGTTTTGTTTACTTCATATATCTATTTCAAGGCTTATATTTACACTTACAGTTTATTCTAGCTGGTGGAACTCCCAAAACTTTATTAAGTTGCGTAAAAAGAAGCTCTCAAACTGACACTGCTAACAATTAGGAACCTTCCCTGACAATTTGTGCATTCTACTCGTCAGAATTCGGTAGTAACTTTCGCGAAGAGTCTTTTATCGAAGGTCCATCCTAACAAAATCTTGTATTACTTTGGATTTATAGCAAAATTCTTATAATCTAAGTCTAAAATGAATTATTTAGCGTGCCGAGCTGTAAGAACTTGTGACTGAGCAAGCAAAGCATTGCTAATCAACAGCCGGCTTTGTTGAGCTTGTACTTCAAGTCAAACGAATGAACGTTTGCTTGTTATCGTGACATCATTATACTCTTATTAATATTGCAACGACCAGCATGCATTCGAAACATTTTCTTAAAATCGAAATTATATAATTCTATAATTTGGTAGTGTTCCGTTTTCAAATATTATTTAGTATATCTTACACGTTAACCTGAGAAAAACGGTCTCACACTTGATCAAATTAGTGTGACGCTCAGGTCCTTTGGAGCTCCGCCCCGCCCTTCTATAAATCAGTTATAACAATGTCAGCCACACTTAGTTTTTCAATTTGTAGCCATTTTTATAGTTGAGGCTGCTGCATCTAGCAATCAGAAGTCAACAGGCTGGCCCTGACAGGCAGGAGTACGGTAAGCTAAGTGCCGTCAAACTCCTTTCCTGTTAACCGATAACATTTAGTTATGTGTACTTTGAGTGTTTGTACAATCTAACGTAACACAACGGTAACTACTCAAGCTATTTACAAAGGCGTCACTGACCACGACAGTCTCTCTTCAACCCGATTGCTAGATATTGAACGATAATATAAACTGAGTATTACTAATCACAAGACTCGTAGAAATTCTGCCATTGGCGCCGCAACAATCTTTTTCTTTGGGACTATTTGACGGACTTTTAAACCAACGTCCTAACGAAATGTTTACCGACAGTTGAACAACTGTGTGTTGAGGGGTGGGGGGAGTGGGTTTGGGTGATGGACGGTGGTGGAGGGTTGCTACTTCAGGCTTGGTCTCTGCCACTGTTGAGAAGAGGTGCTGGAGGATAAATGATGCTGACTTGATCTGCTGTTAAGGAGGCATGAAGAAGGAAGCGGGCTATTATTGCTACGCATCCTATACACCTGTGACTCGTTAGCTTTACCTTCGAGCTCCACTAGTTTTTCTCGGCAGCAGCAGAAACAAAACGGCGCCACAACCGCCGCGAAGGCTTGTCGGTAGCGCGCGCTGAACTTGGTGTACACATAGGGTGTGAGGGCGCAACTCAAGTGCGCTAGAAACAGCCGCACAAAGAGAACCTCACATGGCACTTTAACGCCGTACGCATACAGAACAAGGTAAATGAAATACAGCAACCAGCACAGGACAAACAAAGTCACCACTGTAAGCACCATGTAAATAACCTGACGATTTCGTCGTTCCCTTGCTTCGTCGACCGATCCCTCACCGGGTTTCTTCATATTTTTTAGTTTGACTACAGTGATTGTATAAGCAACAGTTGTGACTGAAAGCGGGATGATATACATTGCAATAAGGTTGAAGTTATAGTAAGCCTGCTTTGCGCCTTTGCCGAAAAACCTGTCATGGTCAATGAAGCAGTAAGGCTTTCCACTTTGAAAAACCAAACTTGTGCTAGACAAGAAAGGCCATTGTGTTGCAACTGCGAAGAACCATATCGAACAAACCGTCAGCTTTGAGAGGCGGCTCGTGAAGAGGGCTTTATAGGGAAAAGACACAGCGACACACCGCTCGACGCTTATCACCATGACTGTAAAGACACTCACAGATATAGCGAGGTAGTCGAAAAAAATAACACATCTGCAGAGTATTTCCCCGCCAACACCCAGCAGTTGCCATGAATAGCCGCGTAGAATTATTGAGATAACTCGCGGCATGTAAATTACCGTGATAAGAAGAGCGCACAAAGCCAAATTTGCAACATACAGGCTTGTTGACTTGCGAGAGCGGCCTTCATTTTTAACAAGACGTATTACAACACTATTTCCAATTATTGAAGCAACAATGATGATGCAGTACACAAATACACGTGTAGCAACAACAGCATCCGAGTCGACCGTGAAACATTCCGCCTCTTTTTCAACTTTTGCCGTCCCATTTGGCTCACCAGTTCGGTTATAGGAGTCCGCCATGATGCCGTCACCTGCCTACAAGAATTTCAAATTGACTTGTTTGCGATCAAATGTAAATATTTTCTAATCTAAGCCCTAGGGTAAAATTACTTAAAGTTGAAAGTTTTTATTGCCTTGCTAAAACGAAATCTGTTTACACTGTACAGGTGATAACTTGAGTGTGTGTTCGGATTAAAACCATCTATTTGGCTAAAATGTCGCAAATATTACTTCTTTCCATAACATTTCCTGTAAATTGATAAAATAGATAGTATTTAGGAATCAAGTTACTTTAAATGACATGGACTTTTTTCGTACAATTAAAAAACCTACATTCGGTATCTTATTTTAGAAAAGAGCTTTCCCCCAGTTTTCGCCATATTTTTCTTGCTATGTTTAACGATCTGTTTTAATTAATACTTCAGAAATGACACATTTATTGAAATGAAAGACTAAAGAAGCTGCCGAAATACTAACAAATGTAAATTTCTTTACTGTAAATTTGCGAGCTTTCAGATTTATTTTAATAAATTGGGGAAAAAGTGTTAGCCATTATTAATAACGCGAACGGTGCGTAACCAAGCCTAGAGTGATCTAGATAATTCTATAATTTCTAACGACAATTTACGCAGCTCATATATGGCTATTTTCTTTTCAAAGGAAACAATTTGCAACAACATTTACATCGAAAGAAATAAACAAAAATCACAGAAATCAAAAAGAAAAAGCGTCACGGTAAATTTGCACTCGAAAAAAACCATATCAATCACAGGCCCTTGTTGTTTGCAATGTTGCGACCACTTTCGCTGAATTGGTGATCGACAAGACAAATATATATTGAATTCAAACAATCGCTTATTGTATAATTGCTCCCGCGCTTCTCTGTTTGTTTTGTTAGTTTAAATAGCTTTAAAAAACTGCGGCTTCGTTTCTTAATACTTTAAAGTTGGCGTTATATCTAAAATAACGAGTTGGCAAGTGTTAGGCATGGTAGATTTGCTGCAAGTTAATAGAACATAAAATTTGATATTTCAAGTCCTTCAGTTCGGTTCTTAATTTAGCTGTCTCCGCCATCGTGCTAACGCCATGCTATTTTAGCCACTTTGTACTATTTCCGTTCTAAAGATCCGATATTGGTTTATTGATATTACTTGATTAAACATATACAAACGCTCTTTTCTGCTATTACTTTGTCAGATTTCGAGTAATTTCTCTCTTTGTAAAACTGTAAGGAGTATGTCACTTTTTGTTACACACCGAGACCTAATAAAAATATTTGTTAGTAGAAAGTTCAGGAAATTGTCGAAACTTGGAGCTTTTTTTGTTGTTCTTGCAGAAATTGAAATTGAATATTTATTAACGTTAAAAACGCATTCATTTTTCTGTATGTTCATTACTCATTTTGCCGAGCTGCAACTTAGTAAAATCAAAAGTAATAAAGATACTAGAAACAATCAAAGATTAGTGAAGTACGTTCAACATCTTTCATTCCAGTGAGCCTCTCTGTGAAACTCCCATTGCCGACTTCATTGTGTAAATGAATATCTAATCTTTTAAAAAATATGGAAACTGGCTGTTCATGCATCTGCGCTTGTCGACTTTTTTCTACATTTATCGTTTTTCTCAATCAATAGACAACGAAACTTCACCATAAAAACAGGATTTTTTTTCTTCCTAACATTTTTTCGCATATATTTTTTTTCTTGAAATCATCGAGTATTTTTGGTACAAAGTCTTTGTTTACACAAGCAGGCTTCACATTAGACAGCAGGTCACCACGGTCGCATGAAGTCGAGACATTTTAACGATAACAGCCGCTCGCCGAGCAAAAAATCTCTCAACACAGGATGGCATCAGGCCTGAGCCCGCGAGCAACGGTAAGTTTAAATTGTGTTCTCCCTCGTCGAAGCAATTAATAGCTATAGTAATATAAATACTATACTTTGAAATGTCAACAACAACAACAGCAATAACAATAGTTAAGATAAGAATAATAACTGTATCAATAATAGTGATAATGATAATAAAAACAGTAATTCAGTTATACTATATAATAGCACTTTGTATAAGTAACCTGTATAGTGACAGAGCATCCTTACAAGAAGTTATCATTTTTATTGATATTTTTACCACTTTTGTTATCAAAATCAATTATATTAAATTAGACGTTCGAAGTTTCGAAGGTACTTTCAACAGTTAAATAATTCATAACTCAGTAAATCAAAAGTTGAAATATCTTAAAATGAAGAGCAATGAACTAATATTAAAAATAACAACAACAATATCAATAATGGTGATGATGATAACAAAAATAATAATATTGATAATGATAATGATAATGATAACAATTAATAATTTTTATGAAACGGAATTAGGCATTTAATAATGTTATGCTACTTGCGCAGTACAATAACAACATAATGATAAGTTTTATATACCATAATTTGATAAACATTAACAACTGGTTATTTAGCCTCACAAAAAGAGTAAAATGCTAATCATGGTGCAGACTAACACACGTTAAGAACAAAACGCAAAATTTGATGAATGTTAATATCGAAAAGAAAAAGGTGGAAAAAGGGCGAAGAGCTAAGTTAAGGAAACTTCAAAGTCAGTAATGAAAAAAAAAACATTGATAAAGAAACAAATTACAATCTAATACTGGAACTGAGACACTCGAAACTTATCACGGAATTGTGCCCTCATAGAAAATATTTAGAAATTTCAATAAAGAAGTCACTTACAGCCAATACAGGTAAGTTTTCAGCAGAGTTGACTATTTTTTGAAAGGTATTTTTGATAAATTCTTAACACGAGCTTCATTCTAGCTAGTTCACGCTAACACGTGACAATGAGTTTCTGTGAACATTTGGAGTAACTGTTCTCACTTGAAGAGGATCTTACAACTTGTACGATATAACAAAAATTATGTATGACTTTGACTCGAGTGAAGATTTTTTGTATCAGTAGCAGCACAAGCACCCTCAGCTCGCGGCTAGAGTCTAATATTGTGTTTAGTCAAAAGTATGAAAGAGATGTGTTGAAAAAACGTCCATTTGAGCGACTTGTAGTTGGTTTGGGATGGCAATGGTTGCTTATGGAATTTATTCATGTACATGTCAGCCAATTTTCCAGTTGATATGGCCAGTATTACGGGAATTGTTGCTCTTAGCATGGGGAGAGGCTCAAATCAAGGTTTCCAGCCTAATTACTTCGTCTTTAGGAGTGGAACAGAGTTCGCAAAAAGTTTCTGTAAGACATGGATCTCCATTCGCTAGCTCCCAAAATACACACAAGATACAAACACAAAGGAAGTCGCGCTAGGTGATTTTTTCCCTAATATTTTCGGTTTTAAGACTCTGACTTTGTATAGGAACTTTAGATGTTAAAATTATATCAAACTAGCTGCAAGCTTGGGGTGCTTGTGTTAGGAGCAAATTTGTAGTTCACATCATTAACTGAGCAGTCGAAAGGAAGTGAAGTAAGTTCGCTGGTAGCGTACGTGTACTCTCTTTTTATTTAAGAACCTTTTTTTTTATAAGAACATGAGGCTGAAAATCGCCAAAAATTTAAGAACATGTTAAGAACATGTTAAGAACATGCTGAGGCTGAGAAAAGGTGAAGAAATTGGATTTATATATAAGATGATAACCTATTGCAAATAATTCATACAGTGTTATCAAAAAAATTACTTTTTAGTGTACTTCTTGCCTAAAGTTTACAGATAACAATTTTTCGTCACATGTTTTCTCGTTTACCTTATCGCAGTTCTTACAGCTACTATAATTTAAAATTTGATACAGTATGCGTAAAAAGACACATGTACAAAGCATTGTGTACACAAATGCACCACGTACATACGGTACATGTACTATTTAGATTGTCTAAAGTCACTAAAATATTCTAACAACATGTTTAAGAGCATTTGAAGCTGATAGTCCGAAAATATTTAAGAACGTTTAGCCTCAGTCGAAAAACTCGACGTCCTTATAAAAAAGAGTCCACCAGTTTTGGTGAAGAACTGGTACCGCACTGTGAGTTGAGTTTACAAAAAATACGAGTCTGAGAGCTGCAGTATTGCAAGAATAGCAGTTTATTCCTGTATTTTTTTACAAAGTACAACCTGATACAAGACAATTATCCATGTAACAGCAATGTCTGCACGTGCACAGTACTGGCTTCACTACTTTGACTACTTTGTGGCCGCTTCGACCAAGAATTCGACATTGGCGAAAAATATCTCTCAATCGTGATCGCTGCAGCTGAATGTAACGACAGCCAATTTTTCGGTTTTGCGTTTATGAATTATCCGCTACCCTTTGCTTTTATGAAATCCATTCGGATTCTAAAACAGCAGTAATCGTAAAGTAAAAAACAAGAAGCTGTTTACAATTATGAACTATTGGTCATTTTGAACCTGCAATACTTTGAATATTAAGATAACGATTCTATTTATAGTATCAAGTCAACTGCATACAAATCCTCGTTACCTCACGGAGTTTCGTTTCAAACAGCATTTACGTGCATGCTAAAAACACTTTTTTAGGCGATACTTAATACTGAACCGAAAATAAACGACAGCTCCAGGATATCTCACTGAACGCAACAACAAGTTTGTTTGTTTTCGGGCTTTCAAAATAAAATCAAAATTTATGTAATTTTACTTCCAAGGCCCAATTAATGACCTTAAGCTTGAATATCGAAGACACAAAATGAAGATCTAAAGAATATGTGGCTAGATGATAATCTGATAAGGGAAGTATTGTACAACCATAGAAAAACGCGTTCATTCCTGCTTTTCTATCTATTATCAGGCATTTTTTTGGCCCGTTTTGGCCATCGGCCTCTATTCCATGAACCATTCATTCAGGAATGGGAATTCATTCAATCAGACTGTGGTTTCAGCGCCATTTTAAATGAAGCAGCATCAAAGAGTTATGTATAAATTATAAACTAGTGTAAACGGCTGTTTAAGAATAAATTCACAGAATGTCTAAGTGTCCGTAGTAGCTTATCTAGCTATCTTATCTTTTCGGGCTTTCAAAATAAAATCAAAATTTATGTAATTTTACTTCCAAGGCCCAATTAATGACCTTAAGCTTGAATATCGAAGACACAAAATGAAGATCTAAAGAATATGTGGCTAGATGATAATCTGATAAGGGAAGTATTGTACAACCATAGAAAAACGCGTTCATTCCTGCTTTTCTATCTATTATCAGGCATTTTTTTGGCCCGTTTTGGCCATCGGCCTCTATTCCATGAACCATTCATTCAGGAATGGGAATTCATTCAATCAGACTGTGGTTTCAGCGCCATTTTAAATGAAGCAGCATCAAAGAGTTATGTATAAATTATAAACTAGTGTAAACGGCTGTTTAAGAATAAATTCACAGAATGTCCAAGTGTCCGTAGTAGCTTATCTGTTACAGAACTTGCTTTGAACCTACCTCTTTCTCAAACGGCTCAAGACCACAGAGAAACGCCAAAGTGCGACTGCTTCTGGTTGTTCGTGGCCGACCAGAAATTTATTAGAGCAACTGACAGAAACTTGGCATATTTGCAAGACGCAAATACTTGTATGTTCATCCCACTCTCGTGTAACCAGGTTACAAGCTACTGCCTCTATCACAACTCTCGAAAAGTGTTAGTTTACAGAAAGATTCAGTAATAAACTGGCTATTTTCCAGATAGGAAGCAGATTGAACTTAAGTTTAAGACTTCAAGGAGATTCTCTTCTATCGGTCCAGACACTTTAACACATCTGTCAATAACAAAAAAACACTCTATTAACTATTCAAATTTAATTTGTATGTTTTTAAGAATACCATCACATATAAAGTCTTTCCTACCTCAAAATTGGAGCTGCCGCCAATAATTAGAAAGAATCTCACTTGTGAAAGTACGAGCTATGCTGTGCCTTTCAGTTTTAGCAAAACAGCTTAGATTTAAGTGGAATATTATAAAACAGATGGTTTTGTAAACAGACGTCAACAAACAAAACAAAGGCTCACCTATGTACGTGAAAGGGCATGGCTTGAATGCACTCCTTCTTAATTACTTAATTGTTTTGTTAGGCGGTTTTATGGCCTTATTAAAAACGATTTGGAGTTCGAATGGGCGCAGAACACAAGCCGAGAACGTGCGCTTGCAAATTCTAAATAGCCACTTAAAAAGAACACTCGACTAGCTAGCTACGCACGGCGTAAACCCGAACCGAGCCATTAATACACAGTGTAAAAATGACATGATAGCAATGCAATTAACGAGCACATTGATTTCGTATTGTATATAGTTGGACTCCCAGTTGAGATAGCCAAAAGTATAAACGGCCGTGTACGTTAAACCAAATACTGTTACGAAGCTCTCAGTGGTGACAGGGCGGGTGCCAAAAATCTGAGCAGATTCCGATATACATCGCGATTTTTGATTAAATAGAAAAATAAAAATGTTGTTACCTTGTGCTTTTCTGAATAGTATTGTCTTGTTTATGTGCGACGACCCCAAGACGTAAAAGCCTTGCAAAGTCATAAACTTCAAATGGCAAAAGTTAGGACTTTCTTCCCGAGGGAGGGGG
>JAOBAT010114858.1:0-14086 GCA_026413305.1 Hydrozoanthus tunicans
AAGGGAAAGAAGTCTTTACGGACGTCAGGGGAAAAAAGAGAGGGCACGGAATTTTGGCTGTGTTCAAACCCAATAACCTTTTTGAAAAAAACCCATCCTCAACGGATCAAATCGTATTCGGTTGAAGCATTACACTAACTTGACGGTACACATACAGGCCAAGAATAATCCAGGAACCAGTATAAACGAGATGAAACAAGAAAAATCAGTGATTCGATTGCTAAGTTGTCCAATTGGTAAACTGAAATATTTTATGGTGAATTGTTTGGTTTTTTGTTATTTGGATTTTAAAAGCAAAACCGCAAATTGTTTTTCAAAAACATTTTTGCAAATTTTAAAAAACAAATAACTGGTAACTTTCTTCTCACGAATTTCTTGCATCGTAGTGTTTTTCAGGTTTCGGTTCACATGCGATTGGAAAATATTCTCACCCTTTTGCTAACCTAAACAAATATGGAACCGAACGACATTAGAATAATCAAATTTCCAAGTCGACAAAATCTATTAATAACAAAACAAGCCATACTTCCAGAAATGAAGACCGTGTAGGTTTTACGTCCACTCGCTTCTTGCCCTCCACAACATTGGTCTCTCTCGCAATTTCCATGTTTACCAAGCACTCCAGCACAGAACTGGTTGCACTCCCTGGAACTGTCTACACCTTCATACAAACGGGTCAGCGGAAGCAAGTTGCTGCAAAAGCAGTGGTCCGTTCGTAGAGAAGCAACAGGGTATCCTTGTTCTAAGCAAAACTCGTTGCACCTAAGAAAAATTGATCAAGAAACGCCAGTTAAATTAAAATTCTTAAAGACATTTTCATATTGTTCCTATTTAACATGACAGCTCTTCAAAGTTAGATAGTTTACCTTAGCAAAGTATTTTCTGAGTCTATCCGTTTAAGGACTCTTTCACTTTCAAAGATGTTCGACACATCGTCGTTGAAACATCCCTGGATGTTCAATGAGCCTGCGCTGCGCTTTGCACCGTCGTTGTTTGTAGATGATTCAGCAGTAAAGGCAGACACCACACCTTTACCCCCACAGCAGTTGCCACCGGAGCAAGGACCTTAGTGACTAAAAGAATTAAAAGTAATAAGTTAATTGGGAATGAAAATAACGACTAATACGAGTTAAATGATTTTTGAAAATAGAAAAAAAAACAAAGTTTGCGAAGAGCACTTTTAATGGTTTGGCTGATCATAATCTAGGAGCTGAAAAAACAAACTACCAGAGAGGCAACAATGAGTGAAATCGGCAGAAGGAGCTGAAAAGCTCACTGTACATAACTTTATAGGGAATGCAGCGGGTACAATTTGTTATACACAACTTTAGAGATTAAAAAAAAGAAAGTAATATTGACATGGAACACTAAACTAAAACCAAACATTATTAAGAAATCTCATTTATTGTAAAAGAACAACGATAAGGAAAAAAAGAGCAAATAGGTGCCTCGATAGACACCAGTTCCAAAGTCGTCAAAAGTATATTTGGATTAACAGAAAAAAGAGGAAATTGGAGCTGAGTAGTTCGCTGTAGGGAGCAGACCTCTCCCTTTTTGAAAAAAGATTGGATAGAAAATAGGAGTTTGAAACGACACCCATTGCACAATAATGAAACAAGTACTAACCACGAACACAACTAGATGTTAACAGAAAATTATAAATGCAAATGTAAAAAAGAACGGTTTCAGCAGTGGATCTGGAACGAATTCGATTGCTTTGTGAAGACGAACGACACACTTTGTTTACAAATCGGCTTTTTTTTGTTGATGCTGAAATGATGAAACGAATAGTTGACATATAGGGCAACTTGAAATTAATTTATATATACAAACGAATAAACGGAGCTTAAGATGATAATCTTGTGTTACAAACCTTCATGTTTGAGCAAAGCCGAGCCAGGACATCGCTCGTTGCATTTCTTGTCATCTTCCTTACCACTTGGGGTCCTCCTAAGACAATAGCATTTCATTCCACTCGTTGCAAATACATCTTCGCCAATCTCTTAACATAATTTTGCGCACTCATTGTTGTTGTTGAAGCTGTCCGTTCTTTTTTTTTAACGGAATCCTTGGGTGCTCTGTAGCATCCCTTGTACTCAGTGAAACCTTCAAAAGATCTGAAAGGCAAAATTTGAAATGTTTTCACTGAGACAAATTAAAGAAACCTGACAAGCCGATGGCAAAGGTCAGACACCTAGACAATATTCTCGCTGTGGTCAAAAATTTACAATCTTTAGTTGGCGTTATTTTGTTTTGACGAAAAATGTTAATTATTAATTACACGCAATGGACTGGAAACCAGCCGTCTTTGTGCGTACCGTATTCTTTCTATAGGTGGTGACAAGGCAAACATGTTCCCTTTTATGGCACCTCATTTAGTTTTTTCCATCATCAGCACTTCTCTACCAACATTTCACAGGGTAACAATAAGAACTATGATTTCCTATTGAAACTGCCTTTAAATACTTGCGAAGAAAAAGGTTCATGTACATGTGTTTTTTTAAGTAAATATTTGGCAATCTTCTTAGTGACTCAGATTTCCTCTTATGACAATGAATATATAAAGGAGAAATAAGTAATCGAAACAAGGTGTCGAGCAGAATTGATTGTTTGGTTACAGATAAGTATTTCTGACTGTAATTTATGATCGACTGTTCCTTTTGTTTCTTTGTAAATATATGATAGAAAACACTTTGAGTGCTATATTACCTTAACATATGATAGAAAAGACTTTGATTGCTATATTACCTTAACAAAGTTGAGCCTAGGTATTCGACAGTATTTGGCATTAAACTGGTTCTAACACAAAGAACATGATTACTTTACTTAGTCAAACTTATAACAACATTATTGTAGTAATAAGTTTGACCGAGTAAAGTAATCATGTATTGAAACTTGCTCGATAAATTTTCCTTTATAAAAAATTATTGATTGATACGGTTGATAGCATCAGTAAGTATCTAAACTTCATCTTTATTGAATGAAAGTATTTAGATAAAAAGAAGCTGAAGTAAATGACTTGTGTTGAAATTACCAAGGTCATCACCGAGATTTGTTCAAATTTGGTGAACGGGTAAGAAAACGAATAGTGAATCAGTTTTAGCTTGCAAATTTAGTTTGTCCAATATCGTGGCATTTTGTGGACATTCGCTTCCATTTCTGATGGATACAAAATTTGGAAAAGAAACTCAGTCCGAGAAATAAACGGCACAGAACTTGCACTCAACCAAAAAGTGGGCGTGTTTTTAGGGGTAAACATTTACTTTGCACAGGTTTAAAAACAATTTAAAGGTGTACTAAAAATATCTCTTATTTGTATGAAATCTTTCTCTCCGTTTACCACTAATTCTGGTGCTTAGCTTTGTTTTAACCACATTTGGAGAAAGGTAATAAAGGAGACATAACATGGTCACCAGACAACCGAGGTAGCTTCTCTGCATGACAAAATTTTACGTCCTGATCATGAAGAGATGAGATTTTCATTAGACGAATCAACAGCGGGAAACCTGGCAGCCCCGCCACGACACACAATAAGACCACCATGTTAGCCGAGTTGGCTTTTCTGAGATAACTTCTCCGGTTTTAGTTGATTACCTTTCAATCTTTTTATTTGCTCAAATGCAAGAAAAATCAATGACCAACAACAACTTGCTCTAAGAAAACAAAATGGTGTTAATCTTTTTATGCTCAATGATGGAGGTTGTTCTTCACAATTTTTTTGTATTAGCTAGATCCAGTCATAAATTTCACGACATACAATAAAAGTGAAAGATGGCTTTCTTTGCATGGCTGAGCATAACGTCACATGACGTGGAGTGAGACATGGTTTGAATTGTCACTAAAATCGTTACCAGGTTTGGTTGATTTTTTGTAAAACAGTTAAAAAGAAAATGAAAAGTTAATCTGTTCTAGGTAACAAAAGTAGTCTTTCCATATCAAACGTTGTAAATGTTTGCTTCTATTTCTCGTGGAAACAAAATTTGGAAAAGAAACTTGGTCCGAAACTTATTGTACGGCACAGAGTTTGAACTCAACCAAAAAGTGCCGCGTGTATTCCGTGGATTTAGATTTTAAAACGTTTTGAAAGTGTCCTACAAATATCTCTCCTAATTTCACGAAGTCAGTGTTTCTCAGTTTACTACCAATTTTGGTGCTTAGTTTTGTTCTAAAGATGTAGTAATCGCTTTGCACAGTACGGTCACCACATTTAGAGAAAGGTAATCAAAAGAAACATAACATGGTCACCAGATAACCGAGGTAGCTTCTCTGCATGACAAAAATTCACGTCCTGAAGAGACAAGATTTTCATCAAGCGAATCAACAGCGGGGAACCTGGCAGCCCCGCCACGACACACAATGAGATCACCAGGTTAACCGAGTTGGCTTTCTAAGCTAAATAACTTCACAAGTTGACAAGTTTGATAAGTAATTTATTTCAGTCGCTCTTTTCATCTCTATCCAAGCTCCTCCTCCTAGGTAAGACAAAGTGAACAATTTTTTTGTCGACCTTTTAAAGCGCATTTCTGCAAAAATATCAACTTTGAATTTTTTTTTTGTTTTGGGATTAACAGCCGTTTCAATATTAAAAAAATCGTAAAATTACTTAAACATCTTATGGGCGAGCTGTCCTTACAAGATTAAGTTTCGAAGCTAAATGTATCCTTACGAGAGCTGTCAGAGGATTTGATATTAAGGGAAAGTGATATCAACTTTTGTTTCAAAAATGCGATTGGTCTTTAACTCCAAATAATAGTTTGGGTTACTTTGGGTGACGAGCAACATTCTCAAATAAGATTGACCAAAAGGCTCCATGAAAGACCTAAAATTAAAGTTGTAACAAGTTTGTTGGTTTTCGTTTTAAAGAGTCCATAAGCAGATTTCCTTTTTTAAGTGCTGAGAGCTTCTTTAATTTGCGGCGAGATCACTTTATAAACTAAAAAAATGTCTTAATTCATATTTTTAGCACTTCTAGAATTCTTCTAAATTAGACTAGCACAGGCAGACAGAAAAGGCGGTTTTCTTATTTCTTTTTTCTATTTTCAGTATCAAAGATTTTTTCAGATTGTGACGAGACATTTGTTTCATCGGCGTTGGTTGTTCGCTTAATGTTGGCATCACCAAATTTGGCATTTAGTTGGATCTAGTCAAAACTTGATGAAGATGAACCCATATGTTTTGCTATCTACGACCTCATTATTTAATATCATTATCTAGGTGTATTTTTGTTTTGGTAAAAGGATCGCTTTTCTTTATTCTTTGACACAGGACTGGAGTAAAAAGCAATCTGAAACCTACGCACAGTCTGGTGACAAGATTAACTAACCTGCCTTCTATGAAAATCTTAAGCTTGTTGAAGGGCAATTTTTTGCATTTCATTTTCCAGCTCCTAAGAGTAACCAAGCTCTTGCCTGCAATAGGGACAACATAGATTTATTTATTTAGATATAAAATAGATTTAGAATGAGAACGAAAAAGGATTACAACCAAACCTTGGGATGAACACCAGGCATTTTAAACAGGCTCTATCGAGATTGGTCTTTTCGCAACTTTGGTTCGTTTTATTGTTTAAGGCTGTTAAAGGTTTAAGTCATGTCTCCGACAGCTAATTTGGTGGCAATGGTGGTTTTGCTCTCCCTTACGACTTTGTTGAACGCTGATCATCAAAACGATTTCAAAAGAAGAAACTCAACTCCAGCAATAAAGGTACAACAAATGGATAAGATTTATTTATTTGACAGTTGGTAAAGACTTTTAAAGGAATTTTCCAAACGCAATAGGAAGACCAAATAACGAATTAGTGAGGAAAACGCGTCTTTCATCGATCAAACAACCATCTATAATAATTTTATCACGATGATAACACAGTTACTTAGTCGGGCTTGTGTTCCCTAAACCCGCATCTGCTTGAGGTCACGGTCACTGTACTAAGATTTCAGGTTTCGTAATGGACAAAAAGTGAAAGGATAAAACACTAATAAAAATAATAAAACTTATATAGCGCTAGTATCAATACAAATTTTCAAAAGCGCTTTACAAATGTACAAAATAAAAGCAATAAAACATACAAATTACAATGTTAAAAAAATTTTAAGTTGTAACAATAATAATACTATCTAATTAAACTAATCACAGGCTTTAGAAATAAAAGGTTTTCGGTTTATATTTAAAGGTAGTTAGATTTTGCGTAAGCCTAATGTGTAATGGAAATGCATTCCAGAGTTTTGGCGCTGAAGAGGAGCAGGATCTATCGCCGAATTGGTTGGAAGTTCTGGGACTGATTAATAGAAGCTCGCTGTTGGATCGTAGATTATATGATGATTTCTGTTCAAGGTGGATGAGTTGCTTGATGTATTCAGGGGCTTGACCGTGTACCGCTATAAAAGTGAGGAGGATTATTTTGAAGATTATGCGAGATACCACAAGTAACCAGCGAAGTTCCATGAGCAGAGGGATGACGTAACAATATCTTGGTGCTCTGTAAATGAGTCTGGCAGCTACGTTTTGAATTCTCTGTAGTTTAGCTAATTGGTATTTTGGGTTAGTAGAACAAACTGTTGCAGTGGTCAATGCGACTAGTGATGAATGAGTGCACGAGTTTTTTCCGTAGATTCCCGGTTAAGATACTTTCTAATTCCGTAGATGTTGTGGAGATGGTAGTAGGACGTTTTGCAGGTCCTATTGATGTGATAGTTTAATGACAGGTTTTTTATCGAACCATACTCCTAAGTTCTTAACAGGACTATCGCTGACTGAGATTTCAGAGTCACCAACAGAGATTCAGTCGAAATTGACCTTAACTAATTGCTGCCTTGTGCCTATGAGTAAAAAGTCTGTCTTATCTTCGTTTAGTTTTAGTTTGTTAAGAAACGTCCATTGTCTTTTATCATTAATGCAGTTTTGCATGGCAGTTATTCCAGAGAGTTGATCATGGTTGCTATGTGGTCAGAAAGCTATCTAGAGTTGCGAGTCGTCTGCATAGCTGTGCATGTCAGGCAGGTGGCAGCGAATGACGTCAAATAGTCGACTTGTGTAAATTGTGAAAAGAAGTGGTCCGAGGCAGGAACCTTGAGGAACTCCAAACTCCACGTTGAACTTCTTTGACCAGGTATTATCTATTATAACATGCTGTGATCCTCCTAATAGGTTTGATCTCAACCAGGCTAAAGAGTCGTCGGTAAACCCGAAGTTATTGTGAAGGCAGTCTAGCAGGATTGAATGATCGATCGTATCGAATGCTGCGCTAAGGTCGAGGAATATTAGAAGGGTTACTAGTTGGGTGTTCATATTGAGGAGTATGTCGTTACAGACTTTCAGTAATGCAGTGTCGGTGCTATGGGATTTTCGGTACGCTGACTGGTTTAGAGGAAGTAGATTGTGTGTGACGAGGTGGTGAACGGTTTGTTCTGCTACTACTTTTTCGGTAAACTTCGACATGTAGGACAGGTTACTTAATGGACAATAGTTTTTGTAAACAGGATTGGCCTTCAGCTGTTTGAGTTTTGGTTTGACCAGCGTATCCTTCCATATTTGGGGTACAATTCCATTAATGATAGAAATATTGATCATGCTTGAAATTGAAGGCAGGAACTCATCAATGCAATATTTCACTATGTAAGTCGGTATTGGATCGCTTTTACATTATTTATTAAAAGAGTTGCGTACGAATTCCTTTGTTTCATCAAATGGTACCTCTACGAATTTGGATAGCTTATAACTGAAGTTTATCCCATCATTCATTATTCATCATAACTGAAGTTTATGCCATCTTTCATGTTTAGATGCAAGCAACGGTGGGATAAAAATAACATCCTTGTTAAGATCTTTTGAAGGTTTGACTGAGTACAAGGGATGCTACAAACCACCCAGGAATTCCGTTAAAAAAAGAACGGACAGCTTCAACAACAACGGGTGCGTTAGATTCTGTAAAGAGATTGGCGAATATGTCTTTGCAACGAGTGGAATATAAAGCTATTGTCTTAGGAGGACCCCAAGTGGTATGGAAGATGACAAGAAATACAACGAGCAATGTCCTGGCTTAGCTTTGCTCAGAACATTTTCATAGGGTCCGGCTGATCACAAGTTAGGAGAGAAAAAGAGAAGCTACATTATCTTAAGAAAAAAATTGTCTTTTTATAAAAAATACTTGAGAGGTTATATAGCAATTTAACTAAAAGGTACAACAGTTGCCTCCAACGTTAACCCTGTAAAAACCGAGAGTTTATAAACACGCTATCTAAACAGTTAGGCGTTTATCAAATCGTTTTTTATACAGCAAAAGTTTTACATTTTACACGGTTCTTAAAACAGACCTTAAGGCGAGTCTTTAACTTCGTTGCGAGGAGGTTGGGTAAAGATAGAAATGAAAAGAGCATATAAATAAATGAATTGTCAACCTTGTAAAGTGGTGAAGTTATCTCAGAAAAGCCAAGTCAGTTAACCTGGTAATCTCATTGCGTGTCGTGGCGGGAATGCTATATAGGTTTCCGGCTGTTGATTCGTCTAATGAGAACCTAGTCTCTTTAGGAGGTGTAACTCAGTGATCTGGTTTCCAGATTATGTGTGCTTTCATTAACTTTTTCCAAATCTGGTGACCGTAGCATGTGTCTTTTTCTTCTTTTTGTTGGACAAGAGAAAAAACTTTGTGTCTCGTCCAAAAAGGAGAAAAGAATGTTAACGTACCCTTACTAACAGTTTAAATTGAATTAAGTTTTTATTTGGAGAACTTATAAAATAAGTACATACACTTTTCAGGTAAAGGCTTAGCGATCCTCATATATAGGAAATTGATAATTGTAACAAATCGACATTAGAATAAAGTAAAGTTTTTCTGTCAGTAATTTGATATCAATTTTTCCTATTTGTTATTATTACATATATATAAATAAACAACAAACTGGCTAAAACACAAATGTTCTTTTGCCAAATTTTCGGCTTTATTAAAAAAGCCTTCATCAGGACAACTGATGGGCCGTTAAAAACCTGTTATATTTAAAATTTTTTTTGAAATGTACGCGCAACATGCGCATGATGTCAACACTAGAAAGCGCGTGCCATTGATCCGATCTGAAAATCACAATCACAAAAGTATTGACGAAAAAAGCGAAAAAACGACTTACATTAAATGACTTGTAAACTTGCTCTTCTACATTCAAACCATTCGGGCTAAAAGTATTAAGTCTATAAGCCCATCTAGCTTCTTTTTCTCTAACTTTCTCCTGTGAAATCCCGTGATCAATTAAAATAAACTAATAAATAGAAGTTACGAATACATTAAAAATACATTCAGACAGGAAAACAGTCATGGATGATCGCATTTGACCTAAAAAGGAGAAGAATCATTAATACGTATATAGCTACCTCGTGTCTTCCGCCATCTTGAACCACATACGGCCGACCCACTGCGTCCCGCCTGATTAAAGTCTCTATCAGAAGTCTTCGGAAATTTCCCGAAAAACTAGGTTCTCAACTCGGTTCCTAGCTTGGTCCCTAACTAGAAAGTTAGGTATCCTCAAGGTAATAGGCGGCTTCAGAAAATAATGAATTTTTTTTCTTATATGAACTCGGAGGTTTTTCAAGAGCCAGTCGAGGGTCCTTTAAGCGGTCCCAACTTAATAAACAGCTAAATCATGTACCAGTGCGAGAAAACATACTAAACAGCCAGTCGGGTTTATAAAGATGTCCATTCAATTTCAACCAAAATCTGGCAGACATTCGTGGCTATTGTTATAGTAACAAACTCGTGCTACGTGTGAATCTTTAACCTGGCAGAATCCCCGGCCCCGTGAAATAACTCCAATGTGTTTGTACAAAGAGAAAATCTGTACGAAAAATTATTCATGTCAGTGCATTAAATATCTATAGAAAGTTCTTTTTATAGTTCAAACCAGTTGAATTTAACCGTGAAATACGTTACTGTAAGTTTTTTGATTAACTAAAACAACTTAGAAGTCGTTTAATTTCGGATATATATTGCCCCAATAGGCACGAGTAAACGCTCCAAGAACGTCTTGTTCAACTTAAAGCCCCGAATTAAGTTGAAATGGCTAAAAATTTCCGCAACTAAGAGATGCAAACGCGATACGGCCTTGCGAATGCATCAGGATACCTATGCACAACAAATCAATAAGCAAAGGCTACAGAATCTCCACAACATCGTTCCCCAACGATCTTACTGATTTTTCTGATACTAAAAAGGTAATTCAACATGGAATCAATGCCCACTCCTTGAAACACATATAGTTGTGCGAACTAGATCAGCTTAAAAAGTCGGGTAGTTTTAAGACGCCTCGGGCTCGAAATAAAATGATTTTACAATCATAGGGCTGTAAATTGTATTCTAAAAGTTTTTACTGATTTTGGATTTTTTAGAAAGACGAGTGTCCAATAATACTGCCATCATAGCATGGACTATGATAGACCATTTTTGAATACTTTTTTGGGCCTTCAGTTTTTTGTCTTTTTAGAGGGTGAAAATGTGGGTTTTTGAAACCAGAATGTACATAACTATATAACTTTATTTGATGTTCTTTGCAGATAATATACATTGAATGCCGAAGCCAGAGGCTTATTTGGCTTATTTGTACGGGGGTATCTATCTCCAAAACAAAGAGGAGAAAAGAGATGTTAGCGATATATTTCTACATAGACCTAGGTCCTCCTCGGGTATCTATGTTATCAATAGGAATCAATTCTGTGAACCCCCATCTTTGGGCCGGATTTGCATTGTTTTCTCAGACAAAGCCTCTTAAGTCCAAATGACTCCAGAACTCACCCATGCACCCGCTAGGTTAGGAGCTTCTCCGTTTCCTATCCCAACACTTTGTAACAGACCATTAAACTTTACAGGCGTTGTGAAAAAGAGGAGACCTGAATGGATAAGTTATATAAGTTCAAGCCCTGTTAACAAGAAAATCTTCCACGAGATGAAGGTACAACGGTAAAGTTACAGCTTGTACCACAAATTCCCGAAAATGGATAAGATACATTGACACATAAGGAATTTTCAGTGTAATGGTTTATCATTATCATTAATTACTCCCAATGCTAAACAGGGTGTATAAATCAAAGCATTTCTGTCATTAGCAAAGCCTCCTTTTTTCATTCGGCAATAGACGTTAGATGGTGTTGTGTTGAGCAGGATAGGTTATTTCTGTAACCTTGGTTCTAGTTCTCGCGCTGGCGACAAGTGGTGACAAGTGAGTAACTGAATAACATTGCATATCAAGTAATCCAAAGCAAACTGTATGTGGAGGTACTCAAAGGCACGGATAGGATTAGAAATCCTAAAAAGGGTTATCAAAAATAACCGGTTGTTTTAAACAGGATCTCCATTTTGATGTTGTTTTAACCTGTTTCAAAATCCCAGCGTCACTCTTATACCCAAACTACCCTCAAGTTCCCTCATCCCCTCCGCCCGGGATGGCGAAAAGCAATGGGATTAAACCCTGAGAGAAAATTGGAGGGGAGCCCCGTGAGGTAGTCTAATGGTTTATCAGTAACTGGCAGCTCCTGTAGCGACCTAGTCCCGGAGAACTGGCATTACCTTTCTTCGGGCTCTATCAACTTAATGGTAGACTCGTTACAAATAACATCTGAACTCCTTCTATTACAACCACCAAAGAAGGAGGTCAAATGCACAAGAAAAGGTTTAATCTTCGTTTCTCAATAACTCTCTCAGCCTAGCGTGTTTTAAAGGCAGAGTTCTCTTGTAATGTTAAGGGTCAACTTTTTATCTTCATCGCGCAAGTCACAAAGTTTATACAAAAGGTAAAAACACCACCTTCATGAAATTTCCTCGAGAGTCCCCCTCCGCCTCGCAAACATCTATGCACACACAACTTCTGGGCTCTTAAAGCTTTTTTTTAATTGATTGGAATTAGTTGTTTGATGTTTTCAAAAATCGAAAAAAATCACATTGAAGTTACTATAAGTTGACCACTATCTTGAGCAATGCTCACTCACAAATTTTTACTCTGCAGTAAATTGTAAATAAATGAAACACTCATTACTGATAGTTCGTCAAAAATCAATCAGAACCTTCGATACCTCAAAATATTTAATTGATTGCATTTTTCACATGTGAGATTTAGTTTTCCAAATCCTTTTTTTACTTTTCTCCAGACTTTAGTGGCACTCTGCAATCCTCACTATTTTTAGTTTTTGCGTCAGTGCAGCTCTCCAGCACCTCCTGTTTTGGTTCTTTTCCATTGCAATCAAGGGTCTTCACCGGTACAATTGTAGGGCGGTTCCCAAAGTCGTTGGTTCCAAACGAGTAGAGATACCTTTGGTTGTTTTGAAGCATCCTCGTTACATCCACATATTTCTTTCTTCCCTAGAAGAAAAATGTTTGATAGAGGAAATTTAATGTTGTGTCAATAGATTTAAAAAGAAACACTGAAAATCTAAAATTAACATATAATTACTTTAGATCTAACCTAAAGCTAGAAATAGGCATACGTTTCCTAACTCATCGGTTTCACTTTAGATACATATCGTAATGGTTGACTCTGGTAGTTTGTGTGAAAATTTTGGAATCTAGTTTTTAAAGAAAAGTTTTTTACACAGAAAATTTTTATCGAGCTCTTTTCAAGGTAAAAGGTCAGCCAAATCACCACATCTTTGTTACATGCGATTGATTCATTAGATTTTAGTACTATTGTAGACTGGTTAGTACTGTTACATATCTGTACGACATATTAAAATGTATTAGTTCTTGTAACTCCTAGCAAAAACGTCTTTTACCCTTATCAAAAAGGTTTAGGGCTGAACAACCAAACCATCAACTCAAAGTAGGCACTAAATATACACAATTGGCTTATCGCTTGTGCGACAATAAAAAAGAAAAACCAAATAGAAGATCACAGTTATTACAAACCGCTACTTTAACTTCCAGCCAACCAGAAGCGTAAAATGAAGCCCTCCAGTCAATACGCGTTGGTAACTCGTTCTTCATGATACCAATTGTGACATCACAATGTGCAGGTATCGGGAACTCGAAAGCGTAGGAATGACTGGTGGTGTCAGAGTTGTAATTCTCGGTTCCAGACTCCCAGCTTCCAGTAGCCTCAAGCGAAAAACTGAACTTGTTTTCAGCAAGACCAAAGTATTTTGTTGTAAACTCCATTCCAGTTGTCACAGCTATCGAACCTCCACTACTCTTGGTAACAGTTAAGGCGGTACTCGTTTCGGTTGAATGAGTGTAGGTAAATTTAGCTTCATGGCTGCTATCTTTGTTTCTGAACAAGATATCTGAGCCCGCAAGAAACTCGGACGAAGGACTCATTTCTTTCTTTATTTCTTCTCGGAAGTCAACAACCGTCATTTTTATAACTTTGTTTCCATCTTCAACACTTGACAAAGAGCTTTGCTGGACAACTCTGTCTGGGAATCCGAGCTCCATATACTGACTTTGGAAGGTAGTTGGATCATTACTGCTCCCGCTTGTTGGGTTTCGTCCATTGGCCAAAATTCTCGCTAAAGTACAAGCAGTATGCAAAATATATAACATTCATGCATTTTGTCCTTCGAAAATTCTAAGGAAAGTTCAAAAGGGAGAAAAATAAAAGGGCTTTTTATATTCAGTGTCATCTTGTTCTGTTCTGTCATCTCTTGTTCTTTTCTCAAACAATTGAAACGAATGTTACAGCTTATTAGTGAAACAATAGCCGTATTTGTTCAACCCATCAGGTGGAGAATCAATTTTGTTTAATATTTGTCACAAGTCGATGTTAATGAAGCATCGAGTAACCATGCAAAGAGAGTAACTTAGGTTGATGGAAACTACTTCGTGTGTTTATAGCAATTTCAATACTTCCTCTTTTCAAGTGTCTCTTTTCGAAATATTCAGTGAGGCCTAAAGCATTTGACCTCTTATACATGTTCCAATGTCAGTCGTCGTTTTCTTTCAAGCTTAAAACAAACAAACGCTTGACAATTAAGCTTGATTGGCCGTCTTCAGGTTTCTATTTCAATTTTGTCAAAACTTACCTAGTTTTGTAGAAAATTGTGTACCTATTATATATAAAAGTTCTTGCTCCTTCCCTGATAAAGCTAAGTGGTTACGTTCTTCGAGAACGAAGGAACTTGA
>JAOBAT010114869.1:0-14085 GCA_026413305.1 Hydrozoanthus tunicans
TTAATTTTTTAATGTTTACGACAAATATGATCATGCGCAATCACTACTTGTAGGCTATCACTAATAGCCTATGAGTAGCGTAGTCAATCGGAATGCAGCATACATGATAGACCACTAGTATGATTTTACTAATTATTATTATTACTAGTTGGTTCCCACTATTTTCAGTTAGACCAGGAGGTCAGCTCCCAAATTAGCCTATTATAAAAGCAGATGCTGGGGCCTCGTTTGAGTCTTTCAAGGGGTTTGTTACCTGCAATAGCCTTGAGTTGCCTGAAAACAACCTCTTCTGTTTTCCCTGCCTCTCGTTCTGAGAGAAGTTCTCCTATACAGGCGATAACCTTCATATTACAGGACATCACATGGGCAACTTTTTCACCAATAAGCTGCAAACAATGAAGAAAATGATTAGTTTATGTTGTCAAACATTTTCCTAGAAACAGCAAGCTTATAAACATAAGGTGCAACTTCTCGAGATAATATCAACTAAGGTGATATTCACTAACAGTAATTAAAAGCAATTTCCGATTTGTTTTTTTTTCTTTAATATTGCACAAGAGCTTTGTATGACTACATGTATGTATTGAAAATGAAAGCCAGTAAGTTCACACAGACAGCTTCAGACTTTTCAATGAGAAAAACCAGAGATGTGAGGTGCTTTACATGACTAATGTCATTTAAGCATGGCCAGGTGTGTGATGGAGTGAGGTATCCCCTGGGATTGAAAAAATTTTAAAAAAGAATAGAGTTTTTGCAATGTCATCATCAACATTGTCTTGATTTGTTCTGAGCTAAAAACAATAATTGTAGAACTTCTTTTAAACTATACAAAGGTGTGCACTGGTCAGCTGATATTGAAAAATAATTATATTTTGTCTTGCTTTACATTTGGAATAAAATCTTCTGAGCCATGTGACAAGCTAGGCATGCAAGTGCAATCGTAAACCTCTAATTGACAAGTCCGCAGCTTGTAATTTAACCTGTCCATTGTTAACTTACTAGAAAGTACTTGCATAGTAAACTAGCAAAAAAACTGGGTTGACAGAATATGATGAAAGTTTTTCTTGGACCTGAAAGGTAAAGATATAATTATTTAAGTGTAAAGATATCAGTCTTCAGACTGACCAGGGTATATTGAAACAAACCTCATCTTTCTCTCCAAACACATTTCTTCTCTCTGAGTGGCCGAGGATCACCCAACTGCAGCCCATGTCAGAGATCATCTCAGGGCTAAAATGAAACAAAAAAGGCTTAAAAACCTTAAACTTGCTTTCTACATGATAAATTATTTCTTAAAACCTCATGAATGCTATACAATTCATATTGACCTGTACTAACCCCAGTTATTATACCCTTTCATTTCATTGATTATAATAGTAACTACTTACTGTACTGTACTATTAGATCAAGTGGTGCTAAAAATAATACTTCAATGATGTAATCATTATCATTTAAAACAATTAAATTCATATTTATTAATTTCAATCTAAATTTTGTTAGCTCAAGCATGGCCATAAGGGAAATTATCATTATGCCACTTTCAATAATTATCTAACTTGTTCTTAACTTGTTCTTATTGATTTAGCTTTTGAAACAGCTTCTACTAAGGTTGCTTTAAATATTTATAGATTTTTAATGTCTTTTTGTTTTGGAGAATCTATGCAAGCTTTCAAGTTTTTTGGGGGGGAGGATGCCTAATAAGACATCTTAAATAAAGACTCAACTGTTCTACTGTAATTTAATGAACAGTTTAATAAGAACTTGAAAAAATAGCCAATATACTCCCCCTCCTCTTCTCAACCTCTTCCCATATTTATATAATTATAATATTATAATATATCACATATAAAAACCTTAGCAACCAACAATCTATCAACAGGTTACCAACAGTTGACTGACATGTTACCGACTGTTGTCTGTCTGTTGGCCAAAAGATATAATGGTGACTGATGAGAAAATTTTTTTGACCCACTGTCAGTAGGCTGATGGTTGGTCAACTGTCAACCATCTGACAGCCAACTATCAGCTGTCATTCAGCCAACAGCTGGCCATCTATCAGTTAATTAATGTGAGCTGTTCTTCACAATTCTTACATCTTTAGCTTGCTTGAAAACTTATCAACAAACCTAATCTCCCCAGTAAATGCTCCACTTGTAACCTTGTAACAGTTTTGAGCAGACACACCTATTGCAGAATTTACCCTCTGTCGCACATAATCCAGATAGATGCTTGGTGGAGATACTACAACTTCTGTTGATCGAGAGTAAAGCACCTGTCAAAATTAACTCCAGGCTTGTCCCTAACAGTTGAAGTTTACAAAATGCATAAATTTTGCTTTCAAATTTAAGTCCAGCCTCATCATTAAAGCTCTGGCAGTTAAAAAGTATGTACATGAACTTTAAATGATTATTAAACTCCAGCAGGACTTTCAAATCAAGCCAGCAGCTGCAGAAGTTCTGCCAGCTACTTCTTATGTGATAACAAATACATGGATAGCAAACTGACTCCAAATCTTACCTCAAAATGGCTTAGTCACACTCAATTTCAAATGATGTTTCTCCTTACAGTAATATAATAATTAATATAGCTGAGTATTTTGTTTTTAGCTGCATCACTTTCACTACCTTGCTTTCAAACACTCAACAATGTCTGTTTGTTATTCATAATCGAAATTTATCATGTTTCACTGTTTGCTTTGGTCATTTTGAAATCTGCATATTGAAGTTATATACTAAGTGTTATTATTCTTTTTCGAGAAAAATAGCATTTTTCCTCTCTCCAGACTCCATTTTAGAGGCACTGATATCAAAAATTTTCCTGGGAGAGTGTGTCCCTGGTGTGCTCCCTGCCTATATGATAGCTTGTTTCTGGATGCATATACCCCGTCACTCTATTCCCTACACAGATGGCTACTGGAAAAAAGTAGCCATCTATTTCAAAGCATTCTGAGAACTGTACTCCAGGGTTGTTCTTTTAAGCCTGGAACCCTCAAAATGAACCTGTCCCCAATTTCTTTTAAATTTTTTCCAGCTACATTTTAAAGCAATTGAAATTCTAATGAATGTCAATTGAATGTTCTGTATCTCTGTATCTCTGGTTTCCATGCACAGTGTTAAGCAAATTTATGAGTCTGACTACACTATACCAGCTTCTGCTGGGGGCTGACTTGGGATGGATCATGGCTGGTACTCATTTTTATAGCTGACTCAACTAAAACATGATACATGCACAGTGGTCTGACCGGGGCTTGAACTCACAACCCTGGAATTATGATTCAAGAAAACTAACGACTTGATCATTGTGCCACCAACTTGATTCAGGCCAAGAATAAATTGTGTTTCACAGAAGTGCCAACCCATTTGCTTTGTGCAACCTTCAAGTTGCCATAGGATATCAAACCACATTTAAAGCATGCACCTAGTGCATGTTAGAATAATTGTATGAAAATCACTCTACTTTCAAAAGTGTGGGAGATTTTTGGTTCAGTGCATGGGAGCGGGAGACGAAACTAAATTGTGCAAGTTTTTCACATGAAAGAGTTGGCATCCCTGCATTGGCATGGATCCCATAACCCTCTTTTAACTTACAGAGCGAGGGGGGAGTACTCCCATATATTGCCTATACGGTATGTGCCACTGGAAAGGGTATGGTTTTCAAGCCATTTACTCTGGGATAGGGTCTAGTATCATAGAAATTTGGTCTAGAATAGGGTCACGTTTAACGGCATTGCTAAGTGGATATAAAAACTGTATTAACAAAACATTGAAATCCAGATAAATACTTGAGCACTTTTATCCGGGGTGTTTCTATAAAAAAACACAGTGTAAACAAATCCTGTTTTAGTGTTGGGATTTAAAATGGGTACCCTGGTATAGGGTCACAAAATTTGTAAATCTTGTAAAGGGTAGGACTTTCGCGAGCTCAGCGGCACACCCCCACCCAAACTATACTGCAGTACCCCCCGGGAACTTACGCTCTTACTTCGTGTAGAGGACACAGAATTGAACAAGATTTGTGATTGGTTGATGTAAGGTTGGGGTAAGCTTTATCTTTTGTTTTGATTGGTTCAAGTTCTGTGTCCTCTACACGAAGTAAAAGCCGGAACTTACCATTGTCACTATAACGTGAACACACGTGCACACTGACTTTGACATTTGAAAACTTGTTTGAGCAGCACAAAAGATTGAGCATAAACGAATCTAGTATTGCAAACTGTATGAAAAAATGACGAAATTATTTGTTCTAAAGTTTGCCAACACTCTAATTCACCTGAAATAGATAAAGTAAAATTCTGTAATTTAATTTTATTCTTCCCGTCAAGCTATTAAGGTCATGACAAATATAAATATGCATACATTTTCAAACTTAAGTTTATTCCCTAATTAATTTACCGCCTTCCTGCAGAATGCAGTTTTGATTTATATCTCAGCACTACTTTCGATACACTTTCCATAATAAACTTAATTTACAAAATAACCGTCTAACATGATTTATTTTAACAGAGACATGATCTTTAGCACGACTAAAAACTCAACAGTGACATGTCATCAAAATCAATTTGTTTTACAGTGTGTTGCAACAAACCTGTTTCTGTCGAAAGGTTTCCCTCGTGCAAATTCTTTATTATCTCGTCTATTTTTGATTTACTCCCGTTCATTTTCCAATTACCCCCGACGAAGAATTTGCGCCCCATTTTTCCAGATTTACGAACAGTTTTCGAGTAGTTTCAACAAAGTAGACAGCAAACAAAATCGCGAGTTATTAGTGCTTAGTCCCCAAGCTTGACGCTATACGAGCACGTTTCTGCAAAGCCTGGGGATGAGTTGTTTGGACCATTGAAATGACGGGAGCAGAATCAAAACTTAACTCGAGTCCATTCCAGAGCTCATTTATTGTGCAAATTTCGTTCAAATGACAGAGGGCAACATCCTCCCGTGTAGACCGAAGCAAGAAAACGACGAAATTGCCAAGAAATCGTTCTAATTTAAGACATGGTTTTTAGCCCAATTCTCGGCCCCTTGGGTGCAGTATTTCCAGTATAACGGCAACATTCGACTGTGTGCTTTCAGGGTTTCCTTTGCTTTACTGTTGTATTAAAACTAAAATTATTACAAATAAAATTCAATACTTGATATGTGAAACATAAGTAAATGAAAATATACAATTCATTAAAAAAATATTTATTGAGCTGTGACGATGTGCAGTTATTCTTAGCAAGGTCTCGTGCAGCTTCGGAGAACTAAATTAATTTTACCAAAAAATGTTAACTGTTTTGGCTGAAACCGTTAAAATTTTCCAGTTCAGAAAATATTTGTTATTTAATCAAACTCTCCAGCTAGGATTCCGTCTCTTCTGTTGATTGACCATATTCTTGATTGATAAAATACCTAGTCCGTTCTGTGTTTCCCTCAGTGAATCGGAGCTGTCCTCGGTGAAAAAAGATCTCTGCAATTAGAGAAGTAAAAAAGTACAATCAGCCAAATTAATTTCTTTTGCTACTGAGGGTATAGCTAAAAGCGAAGTACAATATATTTTAAGTAAACAAGTTTTAATTAAGTGAACAATACCAGTTTGGTCTCTAGGATGCGACATATAACGCGGGGCTATTCTATTAATTAGTTATTCCAATCATACTGTGCATGTCTTGGAACCAACAAATCAGAACTGGTGCCAGTGTAACAAAAACTGAAAAGAGCAGAAAAATCAGAACAGACCGCGCTAATTTTACATTTTTTGCCTCAAAAACTCGTAAAGTTCTTTGTCTGTATAGAAGCTCTTTTTGTTAACTTTTTAGGAATCCTTTATCCGAGAACATTAATCCCCAGATTTAAATTGCAAAAAGTGTAAAACTTACAGCCAAACCTTGAAGCGTTCTTAAAGTGTAAGTGTTGCGAGTTCAATAAGCAGCTGTGAGGGTAACTTAAGCCTCACTTTTGTGTGTATTAGAAAGACTAGAAAATACTGAAGCTGGCCTTCCATACCTTTCGTCCTTCTTTTTTCTTGCATGGTCTGTATCGCCGCCATCTGATACAAAGACTTCTTTCCTCTATCGACTCCTTTTTATGCCGAGCCATGGGTGCTGTCATCAGCTGTGGGGTTTCATTTCCTGACATTTCTTTTTCCTTGCCGTGTTCTTCAGACGTGCTGCTAAGTGCAACTGCAGCGAAACACAGCAGAAAAGCAACTATCACAGCCGCCTCTCTAAGAATGAGATACATTGTTCGTTACAAACCCCGTCTGTGTTGACTCTTCAAAAGTTCATAAAATTATGTAACCGTTTAAGTTGAAACCACAAGTTTACTGTCGATGGTCCTGCTGTAGCATCCTTTAAATGCTCTCCGAGATTAACCGACGTCAACAGGTGATGTAGAATCCACGGGGTTTGTCGAACAAACAACCCCGGCTTCCCGCTCATCACATCCGCTCATTGCTTTTACGAAATGCAGGGAAGTTCTTACTAAAATAAGAAAAATGTTCGTCATGATGTTATTAGCTTTATTTCTTTACATTCTTGTTAATTCTATTTAATAAGCGTTGGTATAAAACAGGTTATGGGAGTACACATCGTTTGCGGTATAGAATAATTTGGTTAATTGTTTGACCACAGTATTTCCTACGAAACCTTTTATAGTTTGGGAATATGGCATACATGTGCATTGCTCGTTTGATGCTTGACAGACTAAACTCTCTTTACCGAACTCGCCCATTGTTTTCGGCCATGGTTGTTGAGCAATTGATCATTATTGATAGTAGAGTCGTCCTTTAGGGCCTACAGCTAACAGTCTCTTATGAAATTAAACTTGTATTTTAGCGCTTAATATCCGTTTTTCAGTTGTTTCCGGAAAATGCGTTTGACAACTAGATGTTCATTTACTCTGGCATCTTTTCATGTGCTAAGTTTTTCTTTGTTTTCAACGAACGGCAGTTCTCAAGTTTACCATATTGATATTTTGGAACACTGTTTTCTATAGGTATACTCAGTTTTAGGTAACTTTCTTTTTGAGGCGTTCTACTGTGAATAATTCTAAGTTTAAACCCTGATTGGTGGCTATCTTAAGAACCGATTTGGTTGAACTAACAAAACAATTGGTTTGTGATGTCTTTGTCTGCGTAGGCGGTGAGCTCAAACCTGACTGCAAATCAAGCTCAAATCTACTTGAACCAGTTTTTCACTTAACCGGAAGTATATCAGTTGAGAAGAGCCTTTTAACTTTGCCAAGTAAAAAGGATATAAAATCGAGAAACAAATTGTACGCAATATTCGCAGCCTGCTCTAAAACCAGCTACTGATTACAAAAGAAATACATGAGAGACTCGAAGTAGAAAAAACCGTTGAAATAGGCCATGTTGAATTGGCTATTAGATTATCTCAGTTTTACTTTTGGACCAATTTATTACTGAAGATGGAAAGAAAGTGCACCTCAAGTTGAACAATTCAAGAAAAAATTCTGAGTCACTGACGGGAACCGAACCCGCAACGGCTTCTGGTTGCCGGTGAGATGCTCTATCCACGGAGCACCAAGTTATCATAAGTTCAATAATTTTTAGCAGTTCATCAACTCAGCTCTGAAAAGATATAACAGACTTTGTCTTTTTGAGCTTCGTCCGGCTTTATTTGTGCCAGTTGGCCCAAGACTGATTTTCATACCTCCCTCATGTTGGATAGTAACACAACGTTGCCTTACAACTCCTTTCTGCTTGTATTCAAAATAATAGAAAAAAGGCGGGAAACGCATGGTTGCGGGAAAACAACGCGTGGTCCGCCCGAATAGGTTAAGGCAATAGTTTGTTTTGCTTTACGTCATAAGCGTCTCCGCTACGGAATAATGGTAGCTTGTAGTCAATTATTTCTGAACCTTTTTGTGGGCGTAATATGCACAACAAATCCGGCCCAAATCTTACCACGGGGAATAATACAACTATTGGCCTTAAAAACGTTATCAATTTTTGTTTTTAAGTATCACAACTTCACAGGAAATCTCTCAATCTTTTCTGCCCGTCTTTCCGAAAAAAAAACCTTTCGGTTTCACAGCTTTTACGCTGGAATAGAAAAAGAAATGAGATAATTTATGTGCATGCTGATCATGAAAGGACTAGGCATAGCTTTGGAAGGAGCCATTCACACAGCTGAAAGGTATTAAAAGAACACATTTTCATTCAAATTATCTCGACTCGAACGACCAAAAGCGAAAATTAAAAAGCTTTTCTGTGTCAAGAGAAAAAGAAACATTATCATTAAAAAGTTTATTGTGTGAAATTTAAAAAACAAGTTTGCACGCAATGTGAATTAATAATACTCTATATATGGCCATGTGCAAATAGGAAAGGAAACTGATTATTAGATTTTATCAAGTTTGAATCTATGAAAATTTCTTCTATTTATGCTATCGAGTAATCTAAATTGGATGTCAAAATAAAAACGAAAGATTGTCTTTCGCCGTCTAGCCTTGCCAAAGTTTTTCAACGCAGAAGGCTATGGACACTGAGATACCACCTCAAGCAATTTAGCTTCCGTAGATTAGTATTTAGATAACTAATTATTGTTTTCTTAAAAGTGATTCAGTTCAGGAAATTATTTCAAGTCTGCCAAGAAAGGAAGTCTTTGTCTATTCAGAGAGTTTAGTTTGTAGATTGCGTTTCATGTTTGTTATCGGAAGCATATGCTGTTGAAATTGAGACGCATCGGAAATAAAAAATGAAGAGAAGTGGGATGGCTTTTTGAAACTAATGTCCGTATGGAGTGCTTCAAATGATGTAAATTAAGCCAGCGAACAACATATAATCAAACCAATGAACAGTGACGCTGAAAACAAAGCCAAATCGCAGAACGGTTTCACAGCACTGATACAACAACTTAAAAGTTTATTGAATAGATCTTATTATTCAACGGGGCGTTTACAGTCATGCTAGTTAATCGTGCGTCTTTGATGCGATACAACTTGAACAGATGTGATCTAACGTGATTAAATTTCTGCCATCTGGGAACACTAAGATTTAGTGAAAAGATAATTAATCTTTATAGTGCGGGTCACCTTGTCTCCAACTCAATTTGGTTTTTCCTCATTATATAGTTGTCTTGATAACAGCCAGTATGACGTTCGGTGTTACTTCAAGTACACTGTGTTCCTAACAAAATCTACCAATCGTTCATTTGAAGCGAACAAAACCGCTAAATTAAACCCATTTACGTAAAAAGCCTTAAAGCTAGTAAGATATTTCCTGAAAAACATTTAGTTATGGTAAAAAAAAAGCATAGTTAATTGAAGCTGACAAAATCACATTCGCTTTGCGTCCGACATGCAAACATGGGTGACTGACCTGCTTGAGGCCAGCAAAGGCTGAGCCTGGCTGCACAGCTAACTTGACTGCGGCTCAGTGTTGAAAAAGAAAACATTTCTATTGATACGAATAAATATTTTTTCGTTTTATCTCAACAAATCTACTTAGTGTTGTTTTATAGACTTAACGCCGCGGAGTTCCTCGGGTAAAGTTGGTAATTTAAAAAGATGAGAAAGTTGAAATGTGTAATTGGTAGTTTCACGTCCCACGTTATAGACGTATCTCGAAAAACTGTAAAAAATTTTAGAACAACTAAAATCACTTAAGTTTTCTGTTTTTATGCATATCTTTCAACTAGACAAAGATTTAGTCTCTCTTCACTGATAACAAATATTTCGTGAGTACATCTAAAAGTTTTATGAAAGAAAGAAATCTTGATTTAACTTAACAATTTTTTTTGTGCAGCTTTGTTCTACCATGTCGAAATCGAAACCCGTATTTTCTAAGATATATGCATACTTATGATTACATATTAAAAACATTTTAGTAACTACGTTTGAGGCTAGAATTGCCAAAATACTAATATCTATGGACATTCATCCTCGGAATAAAAATAAAACGTCTAATTAAAAAAAAGAGTGTATTGGCAGTCAATGCTTTACGTTATAATTTTCTTTAAAGAACAAACGTTTCACTAAAAGAACGAGACGAAAATTGGTTTTGACACACTATAGCCGAGACTGATATTTTGACATTTGAGTTCTATACGAAAAAGAACTTAAAAAATTTTTTATTGCGCTGCGCACAAAGTTAACAACCTTCTCGGTAAGACAGCGCTGGGCATTAATTTTACATCAAGTCTTTTTTTAGATGAATTTATAAGCTATTTTGTCTGTCTTGAAGTCCCTATTAAATGACGCGCCGTAGCAACACCGGCTGCTTGAAGGTTGTGTTCAAAACATTGACAAAATAAAATAGATTTTTATGAGAATCTTTTGTATAAGAACCTTTTCATAAGAACGCCAAGCTGAAAATCGGCTAAAATTTATGAACGTGTTAATAGAACATACCTGAGAATGAGGAATGGTTGAGATCTATACTTGCGGGACTCATGAATTCAATTGATTTCTTGATAGCTTTAAGCTTCCAAAATTACCGATTTTGCTTGAGAAAAACAAAACAAAACGAGGATACGCCTTTTGTATGAGAGGCACTAAATTTTCTCGAACCTCGTTTTTATATAAAGTTGTACTTATAAAAATAGAGTGTATGTACGTATATTATAAGTTTAGGAAACCACTTGAGCTCATAGTTCTACCGGTTCGTCCTCTTTTTTGTTTGTGGCTAAGGCTTTCAGACACCCGAATCGAACATATCGACAGCGAGCAAAAAAAGAAGTTTGCAAAAAAAACCTAATTCTTCAGGTGCACTCTTTACGAGTTAACGTAGGGCTTATACTAATTCGTACAAAGAAGGGAATTATTTCTGGTTAGAAGAAATTAGAAGTCAAAGAAAAGAAAAGATTTGCGTTATTTACTCCCCTAGTTAGCTCCAGATGTAAATTCCTGGCCATAAATGAGCAGCTCAACAATTAACAAACAAAAGACGCCAAACTTGGAGTCAAGTAGGAACCGGCAAACTTAACCAGTGAAATCGTCTTGAATTAGCTGATCAAAAAACACAACCTTGCCGAAAAAAGAAAATAATTTGCGTTATTTACTCCCCTAGTTAGCTCCAGATGTAAATTCCTAGTCGTAAATATAAGTACTATTTAATAGTTCGTGATTTCTTTGTTTTCTATCGTATAATTCAACTATTTTTCTATCGTATAATTCAACTATGTTTTTTCTAAACTCAGTTCATTTTCGTGCCTTGTTTTCGTGCCTTGTTTTTGTTTGTCAGTAATGTTTGAAAAACGGCCGGTAGGAAAATTTCCGCATATCACGCGGATTATAATTAAAATGGTGTTTCTTTCTAACAATTTCGTTATCTCAGTGGACAAATCTTGCCAAATGAGGCATGAGAGTGAAAACATTTTGTCAATTTCTTTAATGGTTCTAGGGGTATTTCAAACATTTAATGTTTTCAAGCTAAGTGATAACGTCACTGCTTTAAAAATAGGCAAATTTTCAGTTTTTTTAAACCTGCTACCAATCCATTGGGCATTGCCATTGGATGAATTTAAGCCAAATTTGCTTTCCTCGAAAGTGTAACAATTTTTCATCGTTATGGCAACAAAATCGATTCCTGGCTCCCAATTGTAAAAAGACAAATTTTCTCTTTCACAAAGCAACTAAAACATTTCAATCTGTTCTATAGCGTGAAGACAAACCACTTAAGCGCAGGTTGCAGCTTACTTATACATAATTTAGACGTAAGCATGCTTGATTACCCTTTAAGAAAACTTATTTCTGCGAGGCACTTGCGGAAGAAAACTATTTATCCGTGACGCATTGAAACAGCACTGTTTCCAAGAAAACAAATGCAAAACCCACGCAATCGTTTAACAAATTACAGTTAGTTGAGAGCATTTAAGAACGTCGATGGGCAAATTATTACCTTTGCCATAAAACCTAAAACTTTACGATTGTTTTCCACAACTGTTGTTTGAATTACTAAAAACAGCTACTTCCGCTAAATGCTAGTTTGCGTGATCTGAAGAGAGAATTTGAAATACATCATCAGTATTAACAGATGGATATCCTGTATTTTTACTGTGTCTAACGGAAAATATGACAAAGCAAAGAAACGTGTAACATAACATCAACATCCAAATTTTCCTTACATGTGTATTACACGTCATTTGCCATCGTATGAGCACAAAGCGGTGTGAAACTTGGGAATCGATCGAGGGAAAACACTCAACTTTACTAGAAAGTTTGCGGTAAAAATGGCCAACAATTACCTCAGGGAAACACCAAGTAATTTTATTTACGGCAGCTTAGGCAATATTTTCTTGAAAGCTTTCAAGTAGGGATCGCCAAAAATAACTAGTGAAATAATCTTGAGATGACTTTGAAATGACCTGGGAAAAAACAAATTCATTTAGACGTTTTGGATAGTATACATCTTGAGAACATGCCGTAGAGCTTTACGCTATCTGTAACAATAGAACTTCATGTGCCCTGGATCTGGATTGGGACAGTATCACCGCAGGATGATGTCAAGACTCAGTTCAAATAGCCATCGAAAACCAAGCTGCGCCGCGCAACACTCGGCCGACTATGGTTAGATGTTTTGTCATTAATTTCGTGAGACTCTTTTTAATTCCTCGTTCTTTAATTTTTACACTCTTCATATAAAAGTAGGAAGAAGTCGGGTTTATATTTTGCATTGTTTTTCGAATTTTGCGTACGAAAGTAAATAAACTACTTGTTTTTCGACTAACAAACACTGACAAGCAAACGCTCTATCATCTTAAAACCAGGGCAGAAAATAACATCCTACAGAGCAAAAACCTTGTTTGAAACATGAAATAAAAAAACCCCGAAAACTTCCAATTAAGTTAATAGGACAGCGTGTTTATAAATTTTCGAAGACAATATTTGTACGACACTCGTGAGCAAATCAATGCTGAGAACGACATTAAAATGACTCAAAGACAAAATGAAAGCCATGCAATTTCTCTTAACAGGGTTTGTCTTAGGCGTTTTGTTTGTCACTCTCTTTGCCCATCGAAACTTTCGTAGTAATCATGAAAATAGAAAAGGCGGACAAACCCTAAGAAAGGACTTAGATGCCGGCGCGGACGCGTTCCGGTTGAGAAAACGCAGTTGCGCCATCCCGTGGTATCGATACCGCACGTGCCAAAAGTCGGGAAAAAGAAGAATTTATTCAAAACAACAGGTCAGAGAAAAATTATTGGCTAAAAGACTGTCTTAATCTAATTTTTTGTCCCACGATATCTTGAAATTAACTAAAACTAAATGTAACATCAGTTCCATGCTACGGAGATAAAAGCGCATCTATTTCGAGGCTACTTGTTGCAGGGTCGCACTAGTTTAACGAAGAGTCGTCATCCAACTTTGTTTGGATAAACTTGGCCACTTTAGTGTGACGTATTTATTAATCTAACGTTTTTGCCTTAAAAATGAAAAATATAAGCGACGAAAAGCCAGTTGCATGATTTGGCTACTAAGAATTCTTATACTTGCAAAGCCTTGCAGTTTATTGCTGGGAAGTATAACAATTTGATTTTGCAGTTGTGGTCTGCCAACATTTTATTGTGATATACGTATTACCTAACTTCTTTCTTCGGCTGGTATTGTCATTTAGCTAGATAGATAATGAAAACAACGTAGTACAAGAGACGATGTGATAATGTTTTCTTTGGGGATAATGCGTTTTCTGCATGGTTCATCATAAGTTGAGAGCTGTGAGATTGTTTTTAGCCATGTATATCTAGGATTCTTTCACAAACCTGTGTTTAGTCGCAGGAATTCGCCAGCAATCGTAACGTATTTCAAACACCTGGAAACCGTGTCATAAAGCAATTGCTACTACGCACTACGTGACTTTATATATACCTCTTGCCATGTAAACAGTTTCTACCAAGTTTGGTTGTCTAACGATGTTCCCCTCTACTAGCCTCTAGTTATTATTCAGGCTCAATGACGTCACATCACGTGACTTCGTTTGTAAGTTAACAACAAACGGCTTAAATTGACTTCATGGTAAAACTCCATGAATTCATTCAGTTATTCTATTCGGATCCACCCTTACTACGTTTGGGGCCATTACTACGCTTGGAGCCAGTCATAACGCTTGGGGCCTCTATAACCCCCCCCCCCACCCCCACCCCCTTTT